>BQKZ01004367.1:27688-39668 GCA_036244855.1 Temnopleurus reevesii | reverse complement strand
CCCCCCCCCCCCCCCCCCCTCCTCTCTCTCTCTCTCTCTCTCTCTCTCTCTCTCTTTCTCACTCAACTTATTTCGCTCAGCTGTATTTAACAGACGGATATACCACATTTACCTTTGTTACACTACAATTATTCTTTTTTTGCATAGGCATCACTGCAGCAGCTTATGACTGTTCAGGAGTTCATTTAAAGATAAGTAACAAAAGGCTTCAAGAACAACTGGTATCACTGTTTCATATCATAGATCATTGAGCACAAATGGATATCAGCCTTTCTTAACGGCTTTCTTTCCTGGGCAAGTTTGTACCTGGGTGAAACACCGCCCAGGGCAGTGTTTCACAACCAAGTCGTTATCAAATAGAGGATAAACTTTAAGCAAGACTGGTATACATTATATTCAATCATCCATTTTAAGAACTGATACTTGTCATTCTTGAATTCAATCTCAAAATCGTTTGTAATTTTATGAAACACAGCCCAGAACTAGAAAAGCACAATATAAATCAAACTTCACTCTCTTCATTCAAATTGTCAACTTTTCTGTTTCATTGATAACTTTATTACAAGTCACACACAAGGCGTTGTGCACACAGATATCATAAAAACCTACAGATGTGGATAACAACAATTTTGATAAAACTTCAGCAACGATGGAACAATAGTTCAAAACTTCATAAAATTCTACACTTTGGTTTCAGCAAACAGGCAAACAAAAAGTACATTTATCTGATGATTAACATCATTGTATGGAACTGTATAAAACAAGAGATAGAATCAATGGCACATCACACATAATTGGCATTATGAAGTGCATTACTTTTAGCATTAGGCAACAAATATTCTATCAAGTACTACACAATTGCACGAATAATGGAAAAAAAACAAAATCACCAATATTTTACAAAAAAATTAAAACTGAGATCAATACTCCGACACATTGGTTGGATTTGACAGCATTAATGCATATTTTACTTTCTTGTACAAAATTCTGCCCTGGACAGTGTTTCATTGAGTTACGAAAGAACGGCTTTACGCATGACTGGCATCAGCTCTTGTACTGAATGGTCTAGAGTCTTATGCGTGTTAAGGCCCCAGCACACCAAACACGGCACGGCATCACGGCATGGTTTTTACGCGATGTCTCCTCTGTGATTGGCCAATTGTTAAAAATATTGCGCGTGGAGGAGCGCGTTGGCCAATAACAACCAAGATACTGCGTAAATGCCGTGCCATTATGCCGTGCCGTGTTTGGTGTGCTGGGGCCTTTACGGGGTGTTCAAAATCAACTGCAAATCAACTGCAACTTTGCAAATTGTAATGCGCATTTAACCAGACGCGCATGAAACAATGGTTTTTATTGGAACGTTTCGATCGACTGCAACTTGCGATCAATTGCAACTTTTGAGCAAAACCCCCTTAGACTTGTTAACATAGTCTTTCTTAAAATCGCTTGTAAATTTAAGAAAGATTTGCCCTGGGCAGTGTTTTACCGAGTAACGAAAGACTTTTAGAACGGCTTTACGCACGAATGGTATCAGTTCTTTGATTGAATGATTAAGATTCTCATGCGTGTTGTTAATGTACTCCATTCTTTCTTAAAGTCATTCATAACTTCGAAAAAGATTTGGTGAAACACTGTCCTGTTGCCTGTTTCATAAAGCCATTTGTGGAGGTACCCATAACTCTGGGCATCACTGGTGACCAATTGCTATGTCTCTGAGTTCCAGATGAGAAATGGTCACCAGTCGTGCGCAGAGTCGTGCATATATCTACCAACAGCTTTCTGAATCAGGCCCCGGCTACCAACTCAAGAAGACGTCTGTTCAATAAAGGGGTGCTGCCAGAAACTTGATATCAATTGCAAGTTTCAATTCATTTGCACACACCAATCAAAATCATTGGCTCATGCGCAGTTTGTTAATGCCAACTACACACAAATGAAAATGGACACATAAATTTGTAACTGATTTCCAGTTGATTTGCAAATGCCCAAAACTTTCTAGCAACACCCCATCAAAGTTATAAGTCAGAGTTAAACATAGTTCATTTTGTGAATCACTTCATATAGCAACATAATATCATATACAGGTATCTCTGCCTAAGTCGAATCTCTTGGGACCACAAATCTGTTAAAAAGGAAAATAACAGGTGATTTACATGGTTTGTTCCAAAGAACCCCATCACCTTAAGCAATTATTATACATGCATATCAAATGTACATTTTGGTTATCATGGCCAACATAAAAACAATGCAGACAATGAAGAAATTCTGGACTTCTTTAAGGAAATTATTTTTGTACAAAAACTTTCAATATACTTTCAATACTATTACAAAATCAGGCCTCCAAACCTATTGAATGATTAAAAAAAATGACAAGAGAGCCCTGGAAGAAAATTTCCATGTGATTATATGGTACAACCATATTTTTTTGTAAAAAATCAAAATTTTATGAAACATATAAGCTTGCCACAAGAGATCTCTCATTTCTCTCTTTCAATGAAATCTTTGATGATTGAAATATCTGCTAAGGTAAAATATAGAATAATTTAATCAATGAATTGTATGAAAAGCAAATTACTGATTTAACTCAAGACAAAAATAGGTTTATTTTCAATGGAGGTAATATCTACCATGATAAACTGATGTGTAAAAAATAAAGCATACATTATAATAGGTATTTAACATGATGTACAAATCTGGAGACATCTGAAATTGAATGCTAATACCCACATAACGCACATTTGTATACAGCAACAATATAAAGAGATTTACAACTGCACAAATCATAGACAAAATTGTAATCATTATCAAACACCAAACTGTAATACTGGATGTTAAGGTTGCATGTTTAAAAAAAATAACCTTATACAGCAACTGCAATCACTGATAAAACTTTTCCCCTGTATGATTTTGCATGAAGTATCAAAGTATATTTGAAACAGGATTGCTTTCTAAAAGCTGCTCACTGGAAATGCTTCTTGAAAATAGGAGTCATTTCATGCATTAAAGGCTGAACTTTTATAACAATAATGATCTTATCTTGTATATATGAACAGCTACACCACTTCTTCAAGAATACCTCTTAGTTCAAAGAGAGCACATATAAGGCTTTCCGCCTGTATGATTTCCCATAGGGGTAGATCCAACCTGTTTGACTTATGATAAACAGGACATGCAGAGACTTGAAATTTCCTTAATAAAAAAAAACTGACACTAAAAAATTTTGTTTTGGGTCTTCAAATGCTTCTCACACTCTGTGAAATAAAAATAACAATGTCTTTTAAACGCTTGCATTTCAAGCCCTATTCATATCTATAATCTTGATTTTATTTCTCATGAACAGCTAAACCACTCCTTTGAGAAAACCTCTTGTCACGAACCGAACACTGATAAGGCACTTCTCCTTTGTAATATCAATATCTGAAGTGACTTCAAAATATATAAAACAACAAAAACTGCAAATACTTTTGTCTGAATCAATTTGCTTGATTTAAACTTGTATGTGGTTTCTTAAAACCACTTCTTTGAGAATACTTCGTCAAAAACTGAGCACTGATAAGGTTTTACCCCTGTATGATTTGTCATATGATCTTTCAGAAAACTGTTTTGAGTGAAGGATTTCTTACAAACATTACCCTGGAACGGATTCGCTTCTGTGTGTAGTTTCATGAGAAAAGAAAACCTCTAGTCACCAAAAGAGCACTGATAAGCCTTATCAGTGATCTGAATGTTTTCTTTTAATATGGGCTGGTAATTGACTTGTCATGTATGGGACATTTAAAAGACTTTGCATTTGCTTGAACTTTACGAAGAGATGCTTGTTATAACCTCATTTGTGAGTAAAAAATATCTTTGGTATGCTTGCATTTCAAGTTCTTTTCAAATCTCTAATCTTGATGCGATTTCTTATGAACAGATAAACCACTCCTTTGAGAAAACCTCTTGTTGCAAACAGAGCACTGATAAGGTTTTTCCCCTGTATGATTTCTCATATGATCTTTCAGAACACATTTCTGTGTGAAGGATTTCTTACAAACACCACATTGAAAAGGATTATCTTCAGTGTGTAGTCTCATGTGTTCATTTAGTCTAGATTTATAGGCAAAGCTCTTGTCACATTCTGTGCAGTGGTGTGGTTTTTCACCTGTATGGACTTTTTCATGTCCCTTCAGGGTTCCAATCAAAGCAAATCGTTTACCACAAACGGGACATTTGTATGGCCTCTCTCCTGAGTGTGTTCTCAGGTGTTTAGTGAGTTGAGTCGAGTGTGTAAATCTTTTCTCGCAAATGGAACAACCGTGACGCTTTTCACCTGTATGTATTTTTGAATGCTGCGTAAGGCTGTTTTTACATACAAAATCTCTCTGACAAATAGAGCACTGATAAGGCTTTTCACCACTGTGAATTCGCATGTGTGTAATCAAATTATGTTTGGCGCAGAATTGTTTTCCACAAATCGTACATTGGAATCTCTTCTTGCCGGTGTGTGAGATTTCATGTAACCTACATGAAGATCTTGTAGAAAATGTTTTGGTGCACTGAGAGCAAGGAAAGGGTTTTTCTCCAGAATGGACTCGCATGTGATCATTCAGTCGAGTTCCATTGACAAATGCTTTGTCGCATTCAGTACAAGCAAACCGCTTTTCTCCATGCAATCTCATGTGTGACCTCAGAAGTCTCTTGTTTAAAAACCTCTTATTACAAACAGAACACTGAAAAGAAATTGATTCTGTGTGTAGCTGGATGTGTTCTTTCACTTCTGACTTAGTCATAAGTGTTTGGTCATTTTCTGAGCAAAGGAAAGGTTTGTCTTGATTATGATCATCTACATGAAATTCAACGGAATCGTTGCTTTCACCCGGTTTACCAGAATCAGACAATTTAGAAGATATTTCTCCAGTATGTATAACTGAATGAGATTCTACCGACTGCTTGCTTCTGCACAGTTCATCAGCAACAGAACAACTATAAGCTTCTTCTTCAGTATTAGATCTTCCCTGAATTGTGAGGGAGATATCAATTTCCAACTGTTCATCTGAGACAAAACTCTTGCGTGACTCTTCTCCATTGTGGGTTATTGATTGATTAGGTTTTACTTCTCTATTTGTTCTGGAATGCGATTCAAGAATTGTGAGGGAGACATCACTTTCCAACTCTTCACCTGAAACACAACTCTTTTGTAACTCTTTTCTCGTTGGGGTTATTGCATGTCTTGTACGATCACTGTAGCATTGGAACTGTTGGCTGAAAACGGAACGTTCATTGGGTTTTTCTTCTGTATGTGTTTTGGAATGCGACTTGAGACTGTGGGAAGTCAGAAAGCGATTACCACAAGTAGAACACTGATAAAGCTCTTCACCTGCATGAGTTTTTGAATGCTTTGCAAAGCATTTCATTTCCAAAAAGCTTTGATTACAAATAATACAGTGATATGGCTCTTCCCCATGTTTTTTCATGTCATGCATCATTAAACGTTCTGTGGTGGAAAAACGCTTTCCACAGACTGAACACTCGTAACGTTTCCACTCCCTGTGTGCCGTTTCATGTCTCTTCAGTTCATATCTATTAGGAAATGCCTTGTTGCATTGTGAACAAATGAATTGTCTCTCTCTTCCCTGTATTTGCATGATCTCATGTGTCTTTTCATGCTTCTTCAGATCATAGCCATTCCTAAATGACTTCTTGCATCGAGAACAATGAGATGTCCTTTTTGCATGCTTTTTCTTATTTTTATCAAATCCAGTCTGTGTGTGATATGATTTTGAACATGCAAAGGCTCTTTTTCCTGCATGGATGGGCGTTGTATGTGTTGCTACCCTACCCTTGGAATTAAACTGCTTGCTAACTATAGAACAGTAATTTGGATTTTGTCCTTCATGTATTTGCATATTATGCATCATCAGTTTTTTTCTGGAGGACAAGCGTTTTCCACAAATGGAACATACATACCTTTTGGACTCATGGACCTTCTCATGTCTGTTCAGATCATATCTATCCCGAAATGACTTGTTGCATTGAGAACAAGAAAACTGCTTTTTTGCATGGTTTATCTTGTGCTTATTAAGCTGACTCTGTGTGGCAAAAGATTTTGAGCATTCTGAACAGACAAAAGGCCCATTTTCTGCATGCATGATGTTCATGTGTGTTTTGAGACTACTTTTACGAATAAACTGCTTACCACAATTAGAATATTCAAGTTTCTCTCCTGAATGGACTGACATATGTTCTTCAAGGCTATTCTGACTTGAATAAGATTTATTGCATTCAGAACAAGAAAAAGGTTGCTCTTCAACGTCTGCTTTTATACAGGGGTGTCTACAGGGGTGTCCCATAAGAGAATTTTCACCAGCAAAGCTTTTGCTACAAACAGAATAATATAGCTTTTCCCCCTCATACCTTTGCACATGGATTTGCATACTGCTTTTGGTAGTGACCGGCTTACTTTGCTGCATCTTTCCTCCAGATGGTGACTTTTCATGCATCGAACAAAAATTGGTTGGAGGTATGCTGTTGCACTGAGAACAAGAAACTGGAACTTTCCCTGTGTAGGAAGTCTGATGCATTTGGAGGCAATATCTGGAAACAAACTGCTTGCCACAACAGAAACATTGGCAAGAATCATCTTGTGTGCTGGCATTGATACTCCGCTTACGATTAGGATATATAGCAGACTCTGCACTCTGCGGTAAGCATTCGCTGGGTTCTTCTCCTGTTTGAAATCTTGGGGGATATTCAGAATGATTACGTCTAGGAACTTGTTTGCAGCCATTCAAACACTGAGAAGTTCTTTCCAATGTTTCATCAGCAAACTTCTTCTTTCCAATTAGGATATTCGCACAAGTTGAACATGGAGTTGTCGATTCTTCCGTTCTTTCATTTGTGTGCCCATGTGTTGCATCTTCATGTTGAGAACAAGATGGTTTGTCAGATATCAAACTCAGGCATGACTTTTCAGAAATAAATTCAGATTTTTCATTCTGGCTAGTATCCATGCCATCAAAACATGACATCTCCAAAGACAGATGATCATAAGATGAATCAGAAAAATGTGCTCCTACTCTGTTACTGGTTAGTACACTTCCCAATGTTTCCACTGCATGAGGAAACTTTCTGGAATCCCCATCATTATCTGAGACTTGAAATGAAGCCGAGCGGTTTGTGGCTTCAGAATATTTTCTACAATGAAGATCAAAATCATCTACTACATGTAATTCAGAGTTGGTTACAGGAAGTGAACCATCTTTTGTCAAATTATTTCCTGATTCTAACTGACCGGTTGATGCATTCACAACAGCGTTACAAATACCTCTTGAGTGATATTTTGCAGGTAGAACAAGGTCACCAATCATTAAGTGGGTAGTTCCTGTTACAACCTTGACACATCCCTTGTGGATAAATTCTTGGTCACCGATGGAAAGTACTTGATCACATATCCTTTGATTCTGGTTTTCGACAGCCTGGTATCCAGCTACAAGTATTATGAATGGTAGAAAAAATATCTTGCATCACTCTATCGTTTATTTATACACTATAAGCATGCAAATTTGTTTAAAAGACTCTAAAGCAACATTTTTTTTTTTTCTGCTATGGATTTTATATGATCTATAATTTTTTCTTCTCTAACTTTTCTGACTTAAATAAAACATTAAGACAATGATAAGTATTGAAGAAATATCTATACAGAATTTTCATCAATGAAGCCATCTGAAAATTAAGGCTGGAAATTTATTGAAAAGAAATATCAATCAAACAACACTGGTTCAGAAACTCCATGGGCAGAACTCTAATCTCAAGTTATAAATTAATATGAATACCAGAAAGGCTTTCCAAAAAATTTTCATTGACTAATTATTGCCATTATGACTTTCCAAATGTTTTGAGAGGCTGCTTCGCCAAAGGAATCGTTTCTCACAAAACGTACATTGATGTGGCCTTTCTCCACTGTGCGTATTCATATGATCTAACATCATGTGTTTATAAGTAAATTTCTTGCTACATTTTGAGCACTGGTAGGGTTTTTCTCCTGTGTGTATTCTCGTATGTCTTTTCAGGCCACCTTTTCTTGCAAAGGATTTATCACATTTAGAACATTTGTAAGGTCTTTCACCACTGTGTGTTCTAAGATGTCTGGTTAGCTCTGTATTGCTTAAGAACACTTCACTGCAGACACGACAACACTTCTTACTTCCATGGGTTTTCACATGTCGTTTACACTCAAAGTCGCTTGCAAAGACTTTCCCACATTCCGAACACTCATAATTGCCAGTAGCATGACTTTCCAAATTATGCTTTCTGAGGCTACTCCTCCAAAAGAACCGTTTCTCACAAAAAGTACACTTGTGTGGCCTTTCTCCACTGTGAGTATTCATATGATCAAGCAAAATAGGTTTCCAAGAAAATTTTCTGTTACATTTTAAACACTGGTAGGGCTTTTCTCTAGTATGTATTCTCCCATGACTATTCAAGTTTGCCTTTTTCGCAAAGGATTTATCATAGTAGGAACATTTATAAGGCTTTTCACCAGTGTGTGTTCTTATATGTATAGTTAGATCTGCATTTTTAAAGAACAGTTTACTGCAGACATGGCACATGAATTTCCTTTTTCCTGCATCGCTTTTCATTCGCTGTTTATCCTCAAGGGCACATACAAAGGCTTTCTGATTTTCAGAGAGCTCAAACTGATCAGAATGATTGTTGCGGAAGTGACTTTCCAAATGCTTTGTAAGGCTACTCTTCCAAAAGAACCGTTTCTCACATAAAGAGCAGTTATATGGCTTTTCTCCACTGTGCGTATTCATATGATCTAACATAACTGGTTTATAAGTAAATTTCTTGCTACATTTCGAGCACTGGTAGGGTTTTTCTCCTGTATGTATTCTCGTATGTCTTTTCAGGCCACTTTTTCTTGCAAAGGATTTATCACATTTAGAACATTTGTAAGGTCTTTCGCCAGTGTGTGTTCTGTGGTGTCTGATTAGCTCTGCATTGCTGGAGAGTGATTTACTGCAAATAGGACAAATAAAGATCTTCTCTCCTTCATGGCCTCTACTATTCTGTTCACACTTACCATTCTCAATACCACACTTTACATAATTCTCAGTTGTGTTTTGTTTCACTACGGCACGTTCCTCTCGAGAATTATTTTCTTGTGCATGTGTACCAGCATCAAATGAGATAACGCTCACCCCTCTGAAGTTTGTTTGATTAGCATCCAAATCGGCCAATGATTTCTTCTGGCTACATAAGTCCTTTTTGATGCTTTTACCTTGCCTATCTGCCTGTAAATCCTCATGATCATCCATTTCTTTCATATTGGTGAAGGGTTGATCTGATATCTCATCCTGTTCAGTGTTCGGACTGCTAGAGTTCGCAACTGAAACTGCAAAGAGAATAAAATGAAAACAATTTTCATTTCAAGTGTAGCACAAGAAGTCACAAAGGACCAAAGAAGACTAAAGAAGTTGTACTAATAAAGGATATTCTAATGTGTAATAGCTAACTTAACATGGTACATTGTCATGTATTGAGATGTTTTGATATCAATTTCAAGTTTCAAATTATTCTTAGGCATCTTAGCACGTATCTATGCGCACCTTACCAATAAAAATATTAACAGTACAAATGGCAGGGGCACAAAATTTGGGAAACAACATCCCAATTAAAGGATTCATGTCCTCCATATTGGATGATATCAACCAAGATAAAGTTTCTATCAATATTGTGTAACAATACTTGGGTAGAGACTCTGAATTCACCCCTTACAATGTACATTCTCATTTTTTGGTGGTTTGATCTCCCTTAGCAATTCGATGCTTTGAGAGTCTGGACTTCAACAAATTTTTTTTACACAAAATATGATCATTTGGCTTTTCTCTGTTAGTGCAATTTCAGATGCATTCAGGATTAGTTTCCGGCTAAATTGTGAAATAAGCCATCTCTCTAGGCCCAATCACGTCTTTTTGTGTACAAAACCTAAGAAGATCAATGAGGTCCATAGCTGCTGACTAAATGAATGCAAGTCTGTGGCAGGGTGGACTACTTCACGAGAATACCACTTTTCCAAATCAACATAAACGCACCCAGGATTTTAAGACCCTGGGGCGGGGGTTCGACTGTTGGCGCCCCTTTCAGCAAATTTGGCACCCTCAGAGGGACTGAGCTGGACTAAAAAAAAAGAGGCTTCACCTTCTCTTGCACCCCTCTCGACATATTTTTCGTGATCTTTTGGTCACAAATTTGGCGTTCCAAAGCCCCCCATCCCGAAGGTAAGCGCATGGTGAACCTTTTCACTCTTTATATATTTACCTGCTACATCTGTTCTGATGCCGATCTTGCTTGCACTTTCTACATGGTCTCCTATCAAAAGATTCCTGGAGGCTTCTTTCTCAAGACTCATGTGTTGGCTAATAGCATCACCTGTCATGAGAAGCAAATAAATTAGTCAGAATGTTACTAATAGCAACAGACAACTTGGGGTCAGGCAAACAACATTGGTACAAATACAATTCTTGCAACCAATAATAAAAGAAACTAAATGACTTTTCATGTTTTATTTCATATGCATACAATCTCAATTGGTAATAATTACTAAAATTGTCAAATGTTAAATTGGCAACATATTAAATATTTGAAAATCCTTAGTTTTCACGCAAATTGCCAACTTTGAACGTTTCAACACACTTCTTTACAATGAAGAATGAAATTGGTAACCTTATATTTAATCAAAATATTCGAAAACGAGAATTCAAAATTTTTAGTGTTGCCAATTTACTGAAGGAATAATGATTGAATATGTTACAAAACAATTTCTGGCTTGAATAAGTTGAACAGTTTTGGTTTAAATCTTCAGGAGTAGCATCTGAACACGGGGTAGAAAGCTAAACCCCTGGTCACATAGAGGACCGGAAGCAACACGATTCAACACGACTCTTTGTAAATTCACAGTTAAGTGCCTCAGAACAAAAGGTCATGTTAAATCCTGTTGCTTCCGGGGCCCTATGTGACCAGGGCGGTGTTTCAGCAAGTCGTTCTTAAAGTTACGCACAATTTTAAGATCCCCTGGTATCAATTCTTGCGCTGAATGCGTATACTTTTATGAATTGTTACACAGAAGGGATAACACACAGGCTTAAAGAAAAATTTTGAATTTCAGATTTACCAAATGGATTGGGAGAGTCCCCTCCAGCTCCAGCATCCTCATCATTGGTCTTTTCATCCTCTGCATCTTCTTCCTTCACAAAATAAATCTGGTATCCCTGGGTCTCCGATTGGAGGGTCTCCGACTGGAGGGCCTTCTCATCAACCTCCTCTTTGATTTCTGTCATCTTCCTCTCTCAAGTCGTACAGGACATCCTACATTATGAATAAATGATTGGTCAGATAAATAAAATATACAGTGGAAACTCGGCATAAAGAGATCTGATATAACAAAATTCCTGATATAAAGAGGTAAAAATCTGGTCCCAGCTCTTTATAACTCATTTTTTTTTTACCCTGTTATAACAAGATTTCTGCTATAATAAGGTGTTTTTGATGGGCACAAGCACCTTGATATACAGAGTTTCCACTATATAAGAAGAGTAAACTCCAAAAAGAGTTTGACGCAAAATCAGACAAGAAGTAAAGATACTACTAATTTTTAAAGATTTGAAAAAATGGGCAATTCAGTGAGAATTGTCAGACAATGACATGTTGCCATTTTGATAACATCATGGGTGCACTACTTACCAGAATTGTCTTCATATTTTTGGTGCAAAATTCATAATATTTATAAAACGATAGGAAGTTGGTATGATTGCAAGCTTGTATGAATGTAAATATGCAAATAGGGGATCTACATTTCTATCATAAAGATATATACTACAATTAAAGTCTTGAGGAAATAATGGTTTTTGATAAAGATCGAGTAACATTCTACGACACGGAACAAATAGTCAGGTGTGCACCTGTGACATCATCAGACTTTGTTAATTGGTTGAAA
>BQKZ01004366.1:0-40820 GCA_036244855.1 Temnopleurus reevesii | reverse complement strand
TTTTTTTTTTTTTTGCTTGTCAGCTGAGCCGGGAGGGGTGGGGGGGGGCGCCAAATTTTTTCTCAGCCCCCCCGGGTATCAAAATCCTGAGTGCGCGCATGATGATCGTTTCCAAAAAAACTCCCAACGCACCCTCCCCGCACGGTGTCTTCAACTCATTGCCCTTGGCGCCCCTTGTAGCCATAAGAGTTATTTTTTTCAGCTGTCATTTCTCATTTAGTTACTCCAATAAAGATGCTTAGCGTTCAGAAAACGCCACTTTCATGATCTGAGTAGATCTGAGAAAAATGAGTATTCCTACCGTGGGAGGGGATATACCCCCATTCCACACCTCATCTCGATCGCTTTGCTCTCGCGATCTCTTCTTCTCGGGCCTGTGCATCCCCAACCCCATGGATCGACCCAGTACGCCACTGATGATTAGCCTGAATCGAATCTCGAATGACTGATTTGAAGAAAGCACTGGCGGGCAATATTGAGATTTTACTGTTATATCCATTCATTCATTTTTAAAAATTAATTTTGGGTTCATGTTAAATGAAAAGCTATATGTATTACAAAAACATCTTTTTGTAAATTCATTTTCTCATTACGAAAGGTATGTACTTATGTTTAAGACATTATTTTTAGGGAATTTATGTTCATGGTTATCATCTCGCGAATGAATTTTATTTGCCAATTTAAACAATTATTGCATTAGCCTATGAGATGTATCTAATTATGTTTGAATGAGATCTCGAATACAAATTTTGGAAAAAAGTGTTGACGTATTAATTGAAAAACAAATGGGGGCTGCAGCTTGTTAATATGTTTATCATCTTGCAAATGAATTTCATTATGAGCAGAATGATATCCCGAACAAACTTTCTGAAAAGAGTGTGTATGTGTGTATTAGTACACACTTCCTTACGTTTGACGTACCAAATGAAAAAAAAGGGGGGGGGGGCGTAGCCGCCCCCACACTTCCGCGGCCCCTCTCCAGTCCCCATGCCCTACTCTCACATCGTCCACATTTAGGACACTGGCAGGTTTTTAAATTCATCATTACATATTTTTTTTTGCTAGAAATAGTCAATTTACTTCGTTTTTAATTATAGGAAAATAGAATTTTATCATAAAACATGGGGGTACTGATTTCTCGTTCCCTGCTTTGTGTACATTCTTGGTTTTATATTTTCGCGGGTCGCAAAAAATTATTTCCCGCTTGTAGCAGTATGAGCGGGATGAAATGCCGATAATACACACGTACCGATATTTCTTGTGTGTTCGAACCCCGGCCTGACGACACAGCAGTGGGATTTTCTATACAAAAGCCTTTGCCGCGAATTCGATTGAACAGCTGATCGCCTCTTCCGGTAGTAGACCGTGGTCCCTGGTGGTTAACTAACCAATCAGCGAGTCGAACGAACCAAGCCACGCCTCCATTTTAATTCCCTCCCTCTCGGTCACTAGGTTGACATAGTCTTCAGTCAGTCATTTAAAGATATTTATATCAACAATATTCCGTCTAATTGTCATACGACCCCAATATTTTTTTTTATATACCAAATTAAACGTATAAATATTATTTTGAAATCATATAAATATAATCAATGTCAAAACTACGCTAGAGGCTTAATATGTGAAACTTTATTAATGTACCTCGGCTGAAAATTGCCCATACATTGATCAACTGTGTGAATGAGTAGCCCGATAACGAGATAATTCAGTGCAGATAAATTCAAGTTTTTCTCGACGTATGATCAAAAGTTGAGAGAGTGCATCAGATTGCGATATAGTCATACAATTTTCATTATTGATATTGCAAAATAATACCTCTTGGCAGCTTTGTCTACGCGTTAAATTGTAAAACATCCCGTGTCGTTTGGATATTCGCGGTCAGTCAAACTCCCGCCAGTGAGCTCTTTGGTCTCTGGGTGATCTTCTGCGCGCCGAGTGCTGTGTGTATGTTTAGGTAGAATCCCGCTGCCATAGCCGGTGTACAGAAGACTTTCGCGGGGAATTACTGAAGACCGGTCAGTCGAGTTTTGCCGAGGAGAGTGGAGAACAAGGTTCGTATAAAGGCAATAAATCTGTTATATCAAAATGGAAATCGTTTATAAAGTAGAAATTTAGTTGATGAAATATCCATGATAAATATTATGGTATTTCGATCACTCAAATTTGTTAAAAAGTGAACATTTCCGGCCTATTCTGAACGCAGTTTCAGGCGGGAGAGATTGTTTTGTTGGCTTTGGGTTGGTCAGTCTTTTGTTGGGGATCGATTTGTTCTTGGCCAAAACGTCCATATTTCGGATTTTACATTCCAGTTTTTCTTATCTTTCCATGTAGAAATAGACTGGTCTACAACTAAGTTAGACTACTCAGAGTTTATGCAGCGCTTTATGGTATTTCAATTCTGATTTTATTTATTCATGTATGTTCCAAATATCTAGGATTCCCAAACTTCGGCAAAGAGTGGTCAGTGCAATAGTGTCTGGCAGCTTTGGCTTTTTCTTGGTTGAGGTCAAGTTAACAACAAGGCTACATTTCACTTTGCAGTCGGGCTTCGAAAACTGAAAAATCTGAGCGTCCACTTGATGCAAGAAATTATGTCTCGGAGGAGGTATGTCGATATATCGATCTGTGCTTAACTTATTTTTTATTTTCCATGATGTTAACGTTAATTTTTCTTTAGAAGTATATAGGCCTAACGTTACGCTAGGCCCAATCATTTCATTATAGTTACTGAATGTGAATGTTTTGTGTGTGATTTTTTTTTTCAATTCATGCATGCTTACTTGATATTGTACAAATTTATTTTTGTTATCTTGAGCGTTCAATATTTAACTTAAATGGAAATAAAAGTAATCAGTTCTCATTCCTGAGTCTATTAAGAAAATATTAATATTTGCACTGATTACCAGTATTTGGTTGGGAAGCCGTTCAATCTGTTCAAAGCTTGAGAAAAAAATAATCAAAAGTTTTCACATTTTTTACTCATCATGGCCTTCCTAATTGGTAAATTACTAGTTGTGCAATTGTGTCACGTCAAATTGACCATATTTTCCATGACGCTCCTAGGCGCTAATGCACTTTCGTATCCAGCCATGAGTATCGAGTTGCCTCGTTCTTTAAATGTCCCTTCGTGTGTACAGTGCCACCGGATACGAAAGTGCATTAGCGTCGAAAATTATCACGGCACTGATAAACAACTAATGAATTTGAAACCAATGTGCAATAATCTAGTGTTAATATTTTGATTTACTAGGAAACTTTATTTTGCTGAGATATTTTAATAACTCACCAATTTTAAATCCAATTATTAAAAAACCTTGTTTTTAAATTTATTGTGCTGAATCTGTTTGGATATTTTTACCTGACAATTAATGGGTTAAAGTTAGATGTCGGTATCTGATATGAGCCTACTTTACTTATATATTTGTCATGAAATAAAAATCAGAAATAACGATTGAAATCAACCAAAGCAAGGGATTCAGCATTCAATTGATCAGGTAGCATTCGATCGGCAATTGATTTTTGTATTGGTAATTCTAACCTTACATTTTCAAAATAATCATTATTATGAGTGCTTAATTGTTTCTTCTTAGTCATGTCCGAGACTCTCATGCAACTGTCTTAAGATTTACCATACATGTATTTTAAAGTTTAGTTCCAGGGCAAACGCCCCTCCCCCCCCCCCCCCTAAAAAAAAGGAAGAAAGAAATAAGAAAAAAACGGCTACTCCAGAGTCCCAACCTTGCTTACTAAAAGATTGACTAAATTTTGTTTTCCTCCTTTCAATATCTTGTAGTTTATCTAAAATACCCCTCTTTGACTTGTTTTAAATTTTAGTGGCCGCTTGCAAGCCAGACAAGACAATGATTTAGTTCCGGATTGCAATTCAGATGAAAATAGTCTTCAGATGTGTACAAGGAAGAGGAAAACGAGAGAACAGGACACAGTAAGTATCATCAACGATGGTTCTTCAGAATAATTTGCCTACTGATGGTCATATTTCCATTGCCAAATGGAAAAGCAAGAGGCTAAAGATGAGGGACAAAAGGAGGGGGGGATACGAGTTGGCAGAGTTGAATTGTAGCATTCATCCAGATGTTGCTTACCTCCTTGAAATACTTTTGACCGCCTGAAACTGTCTGATGGAAGTTGTTGGCAATAAAGACTTCTATCTTATGTTTTACATGACAGATTGCATTAAAATATGATTTTAGAATTACAGAAGAAAGCCTGTTGTATCTCATATTTGTCAGACTTTTACTTACTTTTTATGCCTTCACCACCGTAAGGTGGTGCCGGAGGCATTATGTTTTCGGGTTGTCCGTCCGTCCGTCCGTGCATGTGTGTGTCCGTCCGGACCTTGTTACCGCGATAAGTTCAGAACTGCTGGACGGATTTTGACCAAAATTGGCTCAAGTATGTATAATCATGTGAGGATGAACTGTTTACATTTTGGATTCAGTGGGTCAAAGGTCAAAGGTCACAAGGCCAAAAGACTTGTAAAAAATCACCAAAAATAGCTTGTTACTGCAATAATTTCAGAACTTCAGTACAGATTTTGACCAAACTTGGCTCAAGTATGTATAAGCATGTGAGGATGAACTGATTAGATTTTGGGTTCAGTAGGTCAAAGGTCAAAGGTCACTGGGCAGAAAACTTGCACAAATCAACCGATATACACGGTAGCTCATTATTGTTATAACTGTTCAGAAAAATTGAACCAATTTCTTTCAAAGTTACAGTGTGTAGCTCAATTATGTATAGTATGTGAGGAAGAACTGATGAGATTTTGAGTTCATGGGTTCATGGGGTCAAAGGTTGCAGTGCCCCAAATTTGTAAAATGTTTTTGATTTCTGATGGCATGGAACAAGCCGTACGGTCGAGGATTCATCTAGTTTTAGCATGCACTAATAAAACGTTGGATCTAGGCCCCCCCCCCCCCCATTAGTTTGGAACTCTGGTTGTAGTATGCTCTGAAGTCTACTGGTGACTTAATTTGATAAATCGTCAGCACTGAATGTCAAACCAACTGCTCAAAAACTCCTATTTGCTTGTTTAAATGCATGTTTATAGACAAACTATAATTTGAATTTGCCTTCAAATGACGAGACTTGAATTCAAATCTTTGACATTCCAATAACGTAAACACTGCTCTAATACCTACATGCATGCTGTGAGCATTACAAAGGCGCTTCCTTCAATGATGTTGAAGAATTTCAATCACGAAGTTGTGCGTATGAACAGGTCTACATGCAATTTGCCTGGACAAGGTCATCCTAAAATTACTTTGACAACGGCTCTTTACATTTTCCTCCTGAAAAATAGCCCTTGCAATAAATTTTGCAGGGGCTATTTATGTGGTAAGGGGGCTAATCGCCCTTTGCCCATTTGTATTTTTTTTGGCACTGGAAGGAATATTGCAAGTTATTAGTTGTGAGTAAGCGAACTCCATTTCATTTGTTATGATCTTGTCATTCCAGACGTGTACATCAAGGGCAGAAGGCGTTCAAAGGAGAAGACAGCAGTTTAGAATAGAGGTATGTTCATAGTATTATTGCTGTGTTTTGTCTCGTCTTGTCTTGTTTTGGGATATAGTCAGCACGTTTTGGGTGTTCAGAATACAAAAATATTCTTTGAAACAGGGATAACTTGATTAGCAGGGAATAATGTTACTTTTATGAATACAGGAGAAAAGCTAAAAAAAAATAAAATAAAAAAAAGAACTATGTTTGTTGATGTGTTGATGTTTTTTGTACATAAATACTTCAGGTCATTCACTCACTTGTCCTACGCTTGTTTTTCAGATAACCAACTTTCTTGTGAGAAACATTTCAGATCAATGTCATACTTAGCTCATTAGTTTAATTAAGGATGAAAATTATTGATTTTAGGTTCAAAGTTAACATCTCACGGAGATCATTGATTGCATGAGAGAGGTTTTTATGCCTCCGACATCGTTTGACGGTGCAGGGTGGCGTGTCACCAAGTCGTTCTTAAAGTTTCGTATGACTTTAAGAAAGACTGGAATGTGTTAACGAGTGTAATATGCTAATCATTCAGCACAAGAACTGGTACCAGTTATGTTTTCAGGTCATGCATCCGTCTATGTGTGTGTGCGCACGTTTAGCAACCTAATCTGGCGATAATGTTAGAACAACTGAAAACATTTTTGCCAGACTTGGGTAAGATATGTAAGTGTGTGAGGATGAATTGATTAGATTTTGGTCTTTCGGGGTCAAAGGTCACAGGCCAAAAACTTGTAAAAGATAGTACCTTGTTACCACAATAACTTCAGGACAATTTGATATATTGCTACTAAACTTGGCTCAAGTATGTAAAAACATTGGAGGATCATTGAATTGATCATAACACTTTGGCTTCAGGGCATCTAAGGTCAAAGGTCACGTGACAAAAAAAGAAATCATCCAAAATAGCTCATAATCGTGATTGACAGACTTTCACCAAACATATGTCAGTTATGTATGCATGTGAGGATAGACGGATTAGATCTTGGGTTCCGGAATTTAAAGATCAAAGGTCGAAGGGCCAGAAGGACTTGAAAAAAATCACCCAGAATAGATAGTACCTTTGTTGTTGTCTTATAGTGGTGATATCTTTCCGTTCATGTTATGCTAGAGGAGTAGATTTCAAATTTAGATCAATTTAATACCTGGTTAGTGCACATATAAGGGTTATCGTATTAGTAGAATCGAGAGGTCAAATTTACAGGTCACTGGGGTCATTGTACTCCTGAAATCATTCCCCTAGATGATGACATGTATCTTTACCACTATGAACAATACCTATTTACATGTATTTTGATGCTTAAAGTTTTAATAGACTGACAGATTTGAATGTAGTTTCCATGGGGCTGCAATTGTCACTTCACACTTTGATAGAGTTCACTATCATTGAAAGACAATGGATTGATCCCATGTTCATAGAATGGAGAGCCTGGCTTTATCACAAATCCTTCATTGGTCTAGTATTGTTCAGTTTGTATGGGGGGGAGAGAGACTGAGCGCGAGCACTGGCTAGCTCAAGTACAGTCATATAGATCAGCTCTGAATGGTTGAGTGGGTAGTTGGTCACAAGACAATAGGACTGGGTTGGAAGCAGTTCTAAACAAAGTTTGCTCAGAGTACTTGGCTGTTTCTCTGGTCAACATCTGAACAACACATGGCACCTAGGCTTGCTATCCATCTCTTGTCCAGGAGTCGGTATGGTGTCTTTATTCCATTGGTAGGACTTGTGTAGGACGCAATTTTACATAAGTCGCCTATGTATACTGTGGAGACACTGCAAGGATTACCAATTTTGTGAGGTTACCACCACTATGAGCTGTACATCAATTGTTAGTCAAAATGTTCACAACTTGTTAATTTATTTTGATGTTTTGCAATTTTTTCTTCTTTTTCCAACCTAACTGCGTTTCTTATTGGCGATCATACAAATTCATTTGTTTTGCTCTTGGACTGTTTGGCGGGAAATATTTGAGTTCATCAATTTGAATCATTGCTGATAACATATGCTTCAATGTGTTATCTTTGTTTTATTTTGCTCTGATTGAGTCTTGTGACAGCCATCAAAGGTCCCTTGATGGTTTGTAAAATCGCATCCTTTTATCTTATGTATTTGCTGTAAGACTACCTGCCATCCTTGTTTGCTTCACTGCAATGAATGAACTGTACACCTCTATTGTATCCTTAATTGACGTTCTGTTCTAATTGTCTCTTTGTAGAACCAATGGGTACCGATTTCTGAGTCATCGTCAATTAAAACATCACTCCTTGTTCCGACGCACAACAAGGAACCTATAACTCCGTCAGAAGAACTAATGGACACTGGTAAGAATGTCATTCAATGCATTTATTTTGTGTTCATCATTTTGTAATTTTATTATTTTCAACTAGCTATATATATATAATATTCTCAAACTATATAAATTTATTATTTCGTTCCATTTTTCTGGCTGTAATGGTTTAAAAGTTCATCATTTTTTATTCAAACTAGTATTGATATTTCTTGTGTCATTCTCATATTTTGATTTTGACGTCTGTTCTTTCTGTAGCAGTAAGATACAATGAATAAAGCAAACTATATGTTACCATCAAACATATCATTGCAATAAAAAGTGGCGAAGTATTGTATTCTGTCCATTTGATATATTTGTTTGTATGACTTACCATGCTTTTACCTATATTATTAAAACTTTCCGGAAAATGAATTGATGGATTTTATGAATGATAAAATCAATTGAAACCTAGAATATCTTGTTCATTTAAGTCCAAATAAGTAAGAGAATTATCCCATTCCCCCCACCTCTATCCAGCGAACTGGATGACATTTCGTAACCTGTTTCCAGCTCACGTGTCCGACCGTTCATCACCTATCCCCCTGCTGCATTGGGACGAGTTACCGGAGGTATGGAGTATAATGACGAGGAAGGAGGCCCTTTATCCCAGGAAACACGATTGTCTGAAGAGTCATCCAAACTTGGGCGAGAGAATGAGAGCTATCCTGCTAGACTGGTTAATTGAAGTAAGTTATCTGTTGATTGATACAGTTAGAAATGATAGCAAAATTTTATATAGCTTTCCTGAAGTTTCAAATTTCTTTGGTTACAGTCAAACCTGTCTACAGTGGCCACCTATATTGGTTTCCTTATGATGGACATGTGTTTTGTAGAACCCGTCTATTGAGGTCACCGGTCTACAATGGCAACTTTTTTTCTGTTCCCCTTGGGTGGCCACTATAGACAGGTTTGACTGTATTGCCATAGTGCCTATTGAGGAAGGGCATTCTGTAGGCGAGGTCAGATTTTGTCTTCCTTGGTGTTTTGGGTCAGATAATTGGGTCATATATGAGCTTAGGCGGCCACCATTATGGCACCTAAGCTCAAGCATTATTTTTTTCCTTTTTTTATGCCCCTGCCACCGTAAGGTGGTCACTGGTTTTAGGCATTATTTTGGTTGGGAGGTGTGCATTTTCATATACCAGTACAGTGCATGTTTATTATAAGGTTTAGCCATCTTAAAAACAAGTTTTTGCTCTAGAAGGATTCAAATCGTCATAATTCAATTTGTCCCAGTGTAATAATAATTCCTTGAAGTTCCCTAGAGTGACCAATTATTTTGCAGAAGACCCATAAAGGAGCTTTTTATTATTTGCTATTCTCATTACTTCTATGAATCCCATAGTAAACCTTTCCTCCTTTTAGGCGTCAATCAATGAATTAAGTTGGACTCTATTATCAATGTCATAGTCAGTGCTATTGGCTAGCTTGAATCAATAGTGAAAGTCTTGCTCCATTGTAAAGCTTTCAATTCCTTTGTTTATCATGGCTTCCTCTTTTGGATCAATAAAGGGGGAAAGGGATTAAAGTTTACTAGCACATGTTTCTATTATAATCCATACAAAGATTCAGGACGGGGTGTATTAACCTATTGATTATAAAATTCTGTGATAGCCATAGACTTTGTGCAGAGACTAACCAATTCCAGTATTCATAAGGTTAAGTATAATGTGAATGAGTCACCTATTGAACTTATACTCATTGACAAGAAATGCTCGAAAAGGGATCTTGATAGAGAACGTCAATGGAAAAATTGCCCATTATAGTCAAACAGTGCAGGGCGCTACAAACCCACTTGCCCGAATGCCCAGGACAACAAAACTGAGCCATTGGGCAAGTAAATAAGATTGTCACTTGCCCAAAAGCTGTATAGAAATTGTGTTTGGGCCTTGAATTTGAGAAGCAACTTGTGCTGTCGGGCAAGTGGTGCAAAAAATTCTTGTTGTAGCACCCTGAAATTTTACAGTTGAAGAAACTTTGTCTACATCCCACATTATTATTTTAACATATCCCTATGGAATTTATTGTGTCAATTTGAGGGTTTACTGGACTAAAAAGTACAAACTCTTCTGAGGTTCTCAACCTCGGTCTTTTTTTGTGAAGTATTATTTATTGTACCCTGGTTCAGAAAAGTAATTCCAAAAGTACAATTTTACTACCTAAATTGTGATTTCCTTTTTCAGAATATTCAGAATTGAATGAGAAACGCTTTTAAATCTAAATTCGTCATCATCATGTTAGAATTTTTTTTGCGAGAAACGGGTGTATATAAGTCTTTAATTTGCATGCAACTCATTTTCTGTGCAGATATTTATTTCACACATTTTTATTCCATACAAAATTGCATATGGAGGTTCAAGAATTCAAAAGTCTGTGCTGTTCATATTTATCACATGGTCCATGGTTTGATATGACTTGACTGAATTGCATTGTTTTCTTCACTATTTTAATTTCTTCTTTTTTCCTTTCCTTCTCTTTTCAGGTGTGTGAAGTATACAGGTTACACAGAGAGACATTTTATCTTGCAGTAGACTTTGTAGATAGGTATCTAGACGCCAAAGAAAACATTCCAAAGACGAAACTTCAGCTCATCGGTATCACATCGCTATTTGTTGCCGCAAAGTTAGAAGTAAGTAGATTCCTAAAAATGGAGTCCTAACTAAAGCCCAAGTCGCATAGAAGCCCAGAAGCAACACGATTTTATTTTAATTTTTTGTTCAGTTCGCGTACTGCGTAAGTGTGCTGCGTACAGGGCATAATTTTACTTTTCATGTTTGTTGTTTGCAGTTTCAGACATCAAGGAAATGTTTTCAACACTCTACTGTACATTTCTATGTGAAAAAGTTTGCTAAACAATATATCGCTTGTCGAAGATTGCCTCACAAGCAATTAATAAAGATAGTAATATAATGAAAAATGTAATCATTGATTCATCTTTACTTAGACGGTCTCTTTTAGAAACCATAGCCATTTATGACAAATTTATTTCCAGATCAAATTTTTATGAGAACTTATATGATTCACGCTTGATATTTTATCATTGTCATCTTTTCATTTTCAGGAAATCTACCCTCCCAAGCTCCATGAGTTTGCCTATGTGACAGACGGAGCCTGCACAGAAGACCAGATCCTTGAACAAGAACTCATCATGTTGATGGTAAGACCCAAAGCCATTTACATATGGAAATTTAGATAATGTAAGATATTTTAAAAGTATTGTTCTTACTTGGCTTAGTTAATATCGTGAGTTGTGTGCAATCTTTAAGAGCTCAAAGTTTGACATTTTTATGGAAGTAATTGACAATTTGAAATAATTCCTTTAGAAGTTATTACTCAAGTTTCAATTTTAGAAGCTATTCTTTGAGACATCGCCATCAACACCTTGCTGAATGCTTATATGTCATGCTTGTCCACATTATCAAGTTTCAGTTATAGATTTGAAAGTGTAATCCTTCATTGATATTTTGTAACTCTTTTTCCTACAGACTTTGAACTGGTACCTCTCACCGATCAGTCAACACTAGCTGAATAGGTTCATGCAGATCTGTAATGCTGACGAGATCGCTCACAGAAAAACATACTTCCACTTAACGTCACGCTTGTCCACGTTTATCAAGTTTTAATGTTGAGTGTTGATTATTTAACCCTTCATTGAAATTTTGTTACTTTTCCTCGCCACAGACCTTGAACTGGGACCTCTCACCAATCACAGTCAACACATGGCTGAACGCTTTCATGCAGATCTGTAATGCTGACGAAATAGCTCACAGAAAAACAAACTTCCACTACCCATCGTACTCATCCACAGACTTTGTTCAAGTAGCACAGGTAAGCTAACATGCAGGTTTATTTAGAGCTACTGAGTAGTGAGATTTTATCCATCTTATGTTATTTCTGTAGCACTCCTACAAAAGAGGATATTTGAAATCCCAAGATACAGTGTTTGAAAGTGCATGGAAAGTATGCCAGTAGTCTGTGGCTACAGACTAGTGTCATTACGGGAAATTGACGAAATTGAACAGAGATAAAACTGGAAACGTATAGAATCTGAAGTCAATCTCGGCATACCCGAGGTGGAATTTGTTGTGTAGCATATAATTGAAGAACTTGGTCAAATTATTTGAGAGAAAGAAAACAGATTAAATACATTAGAAATGGAAAAAAGAAAAATATTTGAGAGCTGAAAAATTTGTTCTACCTTAGAAATTGGCATCAAACATACATTTTACTGGGATACTTCGTAATATTCTTTTTCAAATTACGTTATATGTTTGCACATCGTGACACAACTGATCAACTCTCTTCAATTATTCTTCACCAAGATGAACCTCTTTCAAACAATATACTTATTATATACTTGCAGAATTCTCCAATTGTCATATTCTCTGAAGTTGTGAAAATTTGAATATTACAAAACAAGTAGCATCAGTCACTAAAATGGATCATATAATGTTTGATAGATCGATCATTAAATAATTTATAGTCAAATAATGAATTGATTTGTTAATGTCCTAAATTCCTCCATGAGAGCAAATGTGATAATTGTCTTGTTCTTTTCTTACAGCTTCTGGACGTAGTCACGCTAGACATGGGGTCATTGGACTTTGATTACAGCATCCTAGCAGCATCGGCTCTCTATCATGTAACCAATGAGGAGATTACGCTGAATGTAACAGGTGGGTTTGAATGGATAGATATATTTGATTCCTTAGGTAGAACTGATAAAATACACAAATGTAACATATATTCTGTTTGAAAAGAGCAATCTATCACACAAATTACATCTCCTTTAGTTTTTCTGAGTCAAATTTCAAATTTCTCTCAAGTTGAGAGACTTCACATTAGCATAGTTACTGTGTCATATATCACAATTTTTTAAAAACACTTCTGTGTAGAACATTTTAACGTCTACATTATATACATTATTCCATCATAGAGACCTGTGATATGACAAGCAATTTTTATGTCTCTGCTCGACAAAGGTTAAAGCAGTAGGCATAGTTAAACTTTGTTAAAAGGTTTCACTGTATCAACAATATACATGAAGGGCTTTAGTATTATTTGTTTCCAGCTACACTGATAAAAGGTTTTAACTCTGAAAATTCAAGATTGACAGTGACAGATTTACTGATACATCCTTCTGTTATCATGCCATAATTACAAAGACATTGAATAATCTGAAATTCCTCTTTTTATTTGTGTGCGTGTGTGTAGGAATGAAGTGGGATGATATAGCGACCTGTGTCCAGTGGATGTCGTCCTTTGCCATGACGATCAGAGAAACGGGCGTGGCCCAGCTCAAGAACTTCAAGAACATCTACGCAGGAGACGCGCACAACATCCAGACGCATTGCTCGGGGTTAGAACTATTGGTAAGTTGATGACTTGCAGCATCTCCCTGTTGTGATACTACAATAGAACATTTGTCCAATAGAAATAGTATTCATGAATCGTGTTGCAGTAATAATGGCGATGTGACGCGGACCGTAAATCAAGACGATCGGGACAGTTGCAAATTAATTTAGGCTGGGACCTTCACCATGAATTTCAGCCCTATTGCATAAAAAGTTGCTTTTAGAAGTAAGTCAGAAAATTTAACTCCATTTTCAACCAATTAGGGGTGCGTATTTAGGACTTGCGTTAGATTTTCTGAATTGCGTTTGAGCGCAACTTTTTATGCATTAGGGCCCTGGTCACATAATTTATATGATACACATCACGTTTCCCAAGTTCTCTTGCTCATTTTCTGACAGTTGACTTTAATATGAAATTAAAGGACTTTTGATTCTGACAAGATTCAGTGTTTTTCAGTGCCTTGGTCACTGATGTATATTTGATTGCTCGCACTTTGTGCTTACTTTTGTTTGTTTGTTTGTTCCATTTTGATGTTTTTTCGTTGATCCACTCTCCCCATAACCTAATGTTCCATCTTTATTGTTCTTTCAGGACAAATCACATGAGAAGCAGAGGCAAATGAGGGAGGCTGCTTGCTACAGCCCGGTCCAGGTGCCTGGTGTCCTGACCCCTCCTCAGAGTGATAAGAAGTCAAAGAAGGGTGTTCTATGATAGAGAAAGGGTATGCCACCAGTCTTGGCCAGCTAAAATCAATGTACTAGCTATAGATAGTTTCTTTTTAATGGTGGGGGTTTTCCCCATCCCATCCTATTGTTTCTTTGTGTACATTTCAAAAGGGCTTTTCCTCTCATCAGGTATGCTTGTGAAGTAGTTAGATATGCTAATTATAGTAAAACTAATTAAAAAGAAAAAACAATCTTTAACTTTGTTTTGTTCAAATCCATACCAGGTAAATATGAATGATTTTTTTTTTAAATAAAAATGAGAGATGTGAATATAAAATATATTTCTGAAATGTTATTTTTGATTAGTAGGAAATTAGTAGGAAATATTTTTGATTAGTAGGATTTTTTTAGAAATTAGTAGGAAACATTTTTATTAGGAATTTCTGAAATGTTATTCTTGATAAGTAGTAAATAGCGTTCTTCCTTCATCAAGTCTTCTCCGAGCTCTTTGAGTCAGTCTTCCAATTTCAATTTGATGTTTGTCGCTGTGATCTTTATATTTCTTTTGATATAGAATGTCAAAATTTATATGGCCAGTCTTGTAGTATCCAGTTCAGAAGACCTCACAACTTGCAAAAACTCTGAGCAGAAAAAAAATTCAAACAAGCTCTTCACATACTCATTGTATTTGTATTTGGATTTGAATGACAATGGTTTTCCCCCACATGGTTTAGTTAGAAATCTCTTTTCACGTATGATATATTTTAAATGACAATATGGGGGTGGTGTTTAAAAACCATCCTTGTATTCTGCAATTCTTATATAGAAGAAAATTAGCAGTTTTTCAAATTTTTCAAACTTCACAATCTTTTATGAAATCACAAAATTGGATTCAAAACTTTTGTCTGTAATGAGATAGACACTAAATACATGATGTTATGTTTAATTATGCCATTTTTTTCCAATCAAGATGTAAAGCATACACACTGTACAGAATCTTTTCAAGTAGTAGAAAGATGTGTTTTGTATGAATGTACATAAGTTAGGAAGTGGTTTTCACTGAAATAAGATGTATATTTGTTAATATCCCTGATATAAAAATACTTATATATAATATCAGTAAGTTATTTAATATACATAGGGACTTGTTGATATATCGGTAGAATGGATTCGTAAAATGTGCCTGTCAGAAAAAAAAGTTTGTTGCAAATGATTCTGTATAAATGGATTTTGTTAAACATATTTGGTTTACGAGGAGGAAAAGCCCTTTTGAATTGAAGTTTCTTGTTCATCATTTTCATAGAATTTTTACCTGTTCATCCAAAATAGAGTACCAAAGTGTGATGTCATATTCAACAGGCATTTATGTCTGCTGGTTCTACACAATTGTATGTTACACAATATATCAATTGGCCACGCTCCAGCCCTTTCTGTGATAGAGTTAAAGTTTATCTCAAAATGTAGCTCTGATGTTGGGAACCAGAGTGCTTGACAACAAGTGAATATGATGTTTACACTTTGCTGCTCTAATGATTTCGTGTATTTTTCATCCTCTTTTTGCATTTTGTTGTGAATACCAGATGCAAACTGTCACCATATTGTTTACAAAGCATTCTGTACAGATAATATATTTTATAGTTCTGAGTAACCATATATATTTTGTTTGAAATGCCTGTATGATGTATTCATGCAAATGTACTCAATTTGGGAATGTATTTTTCAATGCAATTAATGTGCCTTCGATATTTGTATATTGTTGAAAGTGTTTGATTTGCAATTTTGTAACTTCTTTCTGAGTTTGAATCTAATAATGGTGCTTGGTTTATGAGATACAGTATCATTTGAAACCACTCGATGTTTTGAAATAGTGGATTTTGAATATTTTTGTCTTCATTTTAGAATAAACTATCACATTTTCCCCTCATTTTCGTATAACTACAGGATGACAAGCCTTATTGAATAGTCCAAACAAGATAAGACACTTGTATGAATGTTAGGTGAATTTATTTCATTATTGCTTTTATCATAATTCTAAGAAGGGCTGAATAAACCCAGTTCTCTCCATTGTGTGCTTATATATCTCATTGTCAAATCGATGTACAATTTGTACCTTCCAACTTTTGCCTATGATATATTTTTCATTGAAATGTCTTTGATGCATGACCTTGTAACCATATAAAATGCAATAACAGTTATATAAATCTAATACGATCCAATGCGCACATGAATGAGAAAAAAAAGTTTCTTCAATTTGTAACTGATGACGGAATGTTTATGACAACTCGCTCTCTGGGATTCAGAAATTTGCACAATCTTTGGCCCGTATTCTGATAGCGAGGTTTAACTTAACCCAGGTCTAAGTCATTGTCATTTAGACCATTGGTTTAACTTTTGAATAGCCCGGGTCTAAATAACAATTGCTTAGTCCTGGGTTAAGTTAAACCCCGCTATCGGAATATGGGCCTGTAAGTTTAAAAGTGCAAAGAATGACAGGTCAAAATCTTTATCAAAACAAAGTATTTGTTGCAGGGAAGCCATTGTGTTCAATTTTCTGGTTTTATAATATACTTTCTTTTCAGAACTTGGTACGTAATAATTAAACAAAAAAGTATTGGTGCATATGAAGAACAACTTCCGTTCCTATTAGAGTCTTTTTATATTTTAAAATGATGCTAACAAGAAGTGTCTGAGATGCATATATAGTACAAAAATTCAGAAATACCAACCTACTGGAATATGCATGAGATAGAAATTAAAATGTGAATACCCATACAATTGAACTCCATATTATTTTCATTGTGAAAGAAAACATGTTAATACTAATCGTATATGCCCATTCATGGACTTGGGTTGTAAGCCCTGATTTTCTTAATGAAAGTACACTGTATGAATATTCTGGCATGATAGAAAATTCTGAAAATATATGCAACCAAACACTCTGGTGCTTGTATTGCCAAATCAATTTTGATCTGAGTGTTCACTTAATAATCCTTATTGTTATATTTTGAATAATGTTCAGCAGTTGTAAGATAATATACATATAAGGTGCATTGCTGCTATATTGAATGGATTAAAATTAATTTTCAATCATAATTTCTAAGGTTTTAAATCATTTATCAGTTGATATGGAGATATTTTATTGCCACTTTGTGTTTGTAATGTTTATGTTCAATGCACTGTTTGTTTTGTTGTGAAGTGTTGATTTTCTTTGTCTTTTTTTTTTGTTGATTTTCCTTCTGTCATAATTTCAAACTCAGGTTACAATGATCTCCTATTCATTTTGTTTTACAACAATGGATTTGAACAATTATCGTTGGATGAATTCACAATGTTTCAGTTGCTGTTAACTTGATAGTTATGTATGAATTGCATTACACATGATCCTGTGAATTAAAGTTGTTGAATGGCATACTTTGTCACAAATTGAAGGTAAAAGAAATGATCAGAGGAATTTATCATATGCTGAATAGATTTATGAACGCAGAAGTTTATCTTAAAGCCCCGGTCACATAGGACCCCGGAAGCAACACGAGTTAACCCAACTCGTTCTGAGGCAGTTAACTGTGAATTAACAAAGAGTCGGGGTGAATCGTGTTGCTTCTGGGGTCCTATGTGACTAGAGCATTGGCTTCTTTCCTAGTCTACATGTAATTACCCAAATCACTGCTTGGCAGAAAATAATTTTTAAACAGTATTTTCATTTCACATTGATTTGCTACTTTTTGCTTCCTATAATTAAATGCTCCACATTTAGTTGTACTTTCCTGTCTATTGTCACTTTGCTTTTGTTACATTGTTTATTTTTGGAATAATCATCCTTGTATTTGGTATCAAAATGGATAATGTAATGTCATTTCACCTAAAATTATTTGAAGACACCAATTTCCTTATCTTGTTGATGTCGTGAATTTTGTTTCCATGTTATGTATTTTTTAAGCATAGCAATTAAGGTTTTAGATGTTCATACTTGAATTAAATTTATAAATTAATCTTATTCTAAATGAATCCAATTAACTTATTTTCCCTATTTATCAATATTTCTAGTTGACTAGTGTATTAGGCAATGCTGTCAATATATATGTATGTTAACTTGAGGAAATTTTGGTATTGATCTTTCTGTATTAATTTTGCTCTCGTGATATGTTCTTGCTCAGTCTTTGAATTTTTATATTGAATAAAGAGAATGATACAGTTTTCAGAAAATTTTGTTACAAATGTAATTTATTTGGTTCTGTAGTGTAACTGTGGGTGAAAAACAATGTTAAAAAGAACTGGGATCAAATTATTACCAAGAATATTGTAACATCAGATGTCTTTATACCAAGTTTCTACTGAACTGTAAAAGTCTAGTGAATTCACTGAATTTCAGACCATTTCACAAGGTTATTTTGATGTTAAGAAAGAGTGTTGTACACAAGTCTATGGGCATTCTAAAGAGTAAAAATGAAACCCCACCAAAAATTTTTTCATCTCATACAGAATATGAATGAAATGAAGAACCAGAAAGGGGGGGGGGGGTGGAATTTGCGAATTACTATTAAACAGTACTTTCTTCTTAAAAAAGAGGTTGTTGAGAAAACTTGCATATAATGAACTTACATATTAAGTGTTCATTTCTGTAGAAAAGGAAGAATCTTCAGAATGGGAAATAGAGAGGGAGGGAGGGAGAGAGAAAGAGAAAGAGAGAGAGAGAGAGGGGGGGGTTGAAAGGCAGAGAGCATGGGAGAGAACAATAGAAGAGGGGATAAATAAGTATAAGCAGAACAATCAATAAAGAAAAAATAGGGGTGAGGAAAATGTCATTTTTATGAACTTGAAAGCTAGCTCAGTACATTGAACTATGAATAAAACTGTCACACTATTCTCATTTTTATGCTTCAATCCCATTGTATCATGCCTTTTGGAACTTCGCAATATATCCAGAAAAGGGCAAAAATATATATGTTTTTTTTTTAATGCATCGTTCTTGTGAAAGGGGAATTCCCTGGGAGAAAAACTTCAAAGTGGGCGTGGTGTCGTTTGGCGCTTTTTCAATTTAGGCTCAGGTTACAGACACAATTATACCTGTGTTGATCGGCTTTATTCTTGAAATAAAATAAATTATCTACGATCCGCATATTAGGCATTTAAAATGTAATTAAATTATTTAAGAATATTAAAAAAACCGGTCAAGTTTGCTGAAGGTGGATTCTATTCATAAAGTAAAAACATCAATACTGAGTGTCTGCACGTAGACTATTCTATTTATACGCTGGAGGTCCATGTGGGGAAAATAAATTTTGAGTTTCTGTAAATTTTTGACAAATATACGTATTGTAAGTATCATTTAAAGAAGTATCTATTGTACTTTTATACATGTATTGTTTTGTGTTAATCATTTTACCTTTTTAAAGTTTGATTTAGAACTCATTTTTGGGGGCACAAATTGGATTTTAATGTAACACCAACAGGCAATAGTTCATCGTCTCTGTCCGTGGGTGTTGCGCCGGAGCTCCGGGGAGGGGCGTTGTGGCGTGCCGCTGAAACTGTCTAGCCAGTGCATTGCCTTTATCTCTATATCTAATCTAGTGAGAAATGCAATCATGCATTCAAGTAATGTATCTCTCTTAAATGATTTAATTCTACCCCGTGTCAGAGGCGAGGTTAACATTTTCAGATTGTTAGTCTATTTATTTACACATTTATTTATTTATTTAGCTAGTGACTGCTCTCCAGCCAGGATGATCAATTCAAAGCGAAAGACCAGTTTTTGGGGGGAGGGCGCTTCAGATATTTAACTAGTTTGCGAGCTGCAGTAAAATTATTACCATAATGCAGTTTTTCAATAGTAAATTAGAGCATGTTCATAGTTTGTTTGAATGAATTCGACCTAGAAATAGCTTAATTATCGCAAAATAAAACAACCTGCTGCGGTTGTACTTCCTCACAGAACATGCTTCACGTACAAAATGAACGCGAACTCACACACCGCAGACAATACCACCGATCGCACCGCCCGTTTCAGGCCGACGCTCCCCCGCTCTAAAGCACTTAGCACACCGTAGGAACAATGGCGGATTGACCTGTTCGACGTAAAATACACAGCATACGAGCAAAAATGTACTCCTATTAAATATCCTACATAGATAGGCATGTATAGCAACTTGTGAATACATCAGCTCGTTTAACATCACTTTCTGCATCCTGGTCATTACGAATCTATACCTTTAAAAACTTTTTTTTTCTCATCATGGTCCTGATACTGAAGTGATAGTGGTGCTAAAATATGCATACTGAAAAGCAAGAATATTAAATGCAAATATTATACTTGGTAAGAATAAAATTCATCATAATAGTGTAAAAAGGCTTTAAAAATAGAAATAACTTAGAATCAACATTTCTTGAGATAGTGTAAAGTGAAACAAAAAAAAAAGATAATAAATCCCCCGGCCCAAGCCCAGAAACAGATACTTGATTATTGCTTTCTACTTAATGTAGACTTGCCTGGCTTTAAATAATTTCAGCTCAATTGTCTCAATTATTATACTAAGCTTTGCTTGCATCTTACTCATTTTTGGGTTTCATTTTCTCCAGGTGTCAAAGTGGCCAGATGAGTTGGTTTACAAAGCTATTCGGACGCAGTCATGGTGTAGTGATTGGAATGCTTCATGTTCCAGCTTTACCAGGTATTCTATTTACTAAAATTAGTAATATGTAACTAACTCGTCCTCATATATGAAGGAATGGTGAGCAATGGGAGAACCTTAAGTGAAGAGAATACGGAATAATAATAATAATAATGAACGGCTTTTATATAGCGCTCATCAACTTAATCTCTAAGCGCTCTACAATTGCAGCATTATTACCCTGGCTTTAGCCCGGCAGCCACTTTATTAGCGCACTTGGCGTTTCAAGGAATAAATATTCCTACCAGTTACCCATTCACCTCACCTGGGTTGAGTGCAGCACAATGTGGATGAATTTTTTGCTGAAGGAAATTAACGCCCTGGGTGGGACTCGAATATACAACCCTCTGGTTGAAAGGCGAGAGTCATGACCACTACACCACAGCGCCTCCACATGCAAAAAGATAACCCTGCACCATATGATGCAACTGCAAACCTATTCCAATGTTTACTGCTCCAGATTCTAAATGTTGCCTAAATTTTTTATGGTGTGCATGAACTAAGTTGTAAAGATTTAGGCTTGAAATTCAACATTTAGTGCTTTAAAAAAAATAGTAAAATTAAAATGTCACCTACATAGGCACATTGTTTTTTGCATTCTTTGTTTTTTTTCATTAATTGTCATGTTATAACATAGGTCACAGTCACACATCTTGATTTGAGAATTGTTTAGATAACAAAATCTTAATGTGTGACAATGTCTTTAACTTATCAAAATATACTAAATTTATTGTACTTTTCTGATTTTCTCAGGTACTCCATGCCACCAGCTGCCCATGCAAGCAATCATACAGAAAGTTTGTGAAGAGGCAAGAGGATATGTGCTGGCTGGAATTGTGAGTAAGAGAAAGATATTACCAACAATTCAATTCAAGACTTAGTTTCAGATTCGTCTGCACAAGGCAGTGGTCCATAAACAAATACGTTTGACAATAGCAATATCATAGAAACATGTATGGTTGAATAAACAGTGAGAAGATATACAAAAAAGGGAATACAAGAGAACCAAAACAAAAGCAAACATCTGTTTAAAAAAATGATAGAGGACATCAGCCAGTTAAATCATCAGTCATGCAACAGTAGGCTATCAAGCCAAAATCATTTCAAATCCGAATAATTCCGCGTACTGCTAAGCAATGGATTTTCAACTGCCTTTAGTTTCAGGCTGTCAATTTTTTGTATGAAGAAGTAGCATCACCTTCCTGCATAAAGCCACAGAGTATCAATGTTCGTTTTAGTCCCCCATCAGGATGCATCTAGAATTTTGTAATTACTTGCTCTCTTGGGCAAGTAGGTTTCCAGATCACCTGCCCAAATATGAATTCTCATTTCCCAGAACTCAAAAGCAAGACATGAACACAGATGCCCAATCGGGCAAGCGACAATTGTCAATGAATCGCTTGGCTGTTAAATTTGTTTGTATGATGTACCCTACGTCCAGCCCGAGCACTTAGAACCAGAAGTGACTGCGTCCAATATGGCAGTCTCCAGCATTTAACGACAGGAGTACCCAAACGTCCCTCTAAGTTCCATCCCATGCCATTTTTTTGCTATGCTTAAAAACAACATTTGTACTTTTTCAGACTGGTTTGATTATGGAGAACATACATGATGTGCCGTATGTCCAACCTGAGAATGTAGGACCCGGAAATCATCGCGTCCATGACAGCAGTCTCTAGCGTTGTTCTACAGGAACATCCAGATATTCCTGTCATTGATCCACTGCTAGTTTTAATGGTGATAAAAAATATGGCAAACTATTATATACTTTTTTTTTCAGAATGGTCTGATTCTGGAGGACATGCATGATGTTCCTTACGTCCAACCCGAGCATGTAGGACCGGAAGTGACTGCATCCATGACGGCAATCTCCATTGTTGTATGACAGGAACACCCAGATTTTCCTCTAGATCCAACCCCTTGCCATTTTTCACCATGCTTAACAATGACTACATTTGTACTTTTTCAGAATGGTCTGATTCTGGAGAACATGCATGATGTTCCTTATATGCAACCCGATCATGTAAGACCAGAAATGACCACATCCATGACTGCCGTCTCCAGCGTTGTACGACAGGAGCACCCAGATATTCCTGTCATTGATCTACTACTTAGTTTTGATAATGTAAAAAAATGATGACAAAAATGGATGTTCCTTTTCAGACTGGTTTAATTCTGGAGAACATGCATGATGTTCCTTATGTCCAACCCGAGCTTGTAGGACCTGAAGTGACTGCATCAATGACTGCCGTCTCCAGCGTTGTACGACAGGAGCATCCAGATATTCCCCTTGGTGTCCAGGTTCTTTCCGCTGCCAACAAGCAGGCTCTTGCTGTTGCACTTGCTGCAGGTGAGTCTCGAATAAAAACACAACTTTCCAAACTACTACAGGCCACTATTGCAAGCTTTGGCCTATTATTTTTGTTGGTCAGATCTACCCCCTTTTGGTCTTTTTCAGTTGGGATTGTGTTTATATTATACATTTCATGTCACGTCAGCCTGTTAAACTATTGTTATTGTTGCAAATTTTATTTGATTGAGCATCTTTCCTGTTTCTCTTAATAGGAGGCAGCTGTCAGATGCGTATCTATAGAATGGCAGAGGGGTGCAAATGTTCCCCCCAAGTGAAAATGTTATAAAAACATGTAGAAATAACACAAAGGCATAGATACTGCGAAGGTGCCCCCTCTCCAGCACCTTCAAGTAAATTAGATGACTATATACAGGGGTTTGTCTAACATTAGAAGTGATTCATTTGTTTCGTTTCAGGACTGGACTTTATCCGTGCAGAGGGCTTTGTTTTCAGTCATATAGGTGATGAAGGACTTTTGAACGCATGCGCTGGAGATCTGCTGAGATACCGCAAGCTGATAGGAGCAGATCATGTCAAAATCCTTACTGATATCAAGAAGAAGCACAGGTAAGAAGCACTCAGCAGAGTGGATACGTGCGCTATATAAATTGCATCTATTATTTAAATGCAAGAATGTCCTCCTAATAGCTAAGTACAGTCAACTCTGCCTTAGTCAAAGTTGTCTACGTCGAATAATTGCCAAAGTCGGTGTGATTTTCTGGAACAAATCATACATAAACAGTGTTATTAGCCTATTCTAAGTCGAAATTCTCATTAGTCAAACAGATTTGTTTGGGCCCAACAGATTTTACTTAGGCAGAGTTACCTGTAATTGCAATTATTGGGAGATGGATTTTAGAATGCATATTGGTGAGATTGGCTCTCATATTGATTGGAGCAATAAAATTCTGACAAATATCAAGAAGAAAAAAATTCTAAACCATAATGCACAAATTAGTTGGAGAGGAAAGTGAGATACAATTTATAAAACAATGGTGAGTGGTTAGAATTTAGGGATTGGTGATATTAACTTTACTGACTTTTGCTGTGATTGACGATATATATCTTATAAGAGAAAATTGTCAAAATGTGCTTGCAGGAGAATATCTAAATCATTAGGTCCAAACTACAACTAGAAGAGGAAAGTGGAGTATAAGTTATAGGACAATGCCCCCCCCCCCCCCTTTGAAAAAGTGGCAAGCAAGAAAGGTCATCTGCTAAAATTTGGCGCCCCTCTAGCTCTGACCTGGGGATGGGCTAGACTAGTGCCCCTTGGTGTGTGCTTGATGATGTTTATATCAAGTTTAAATTTTCATTGTCCTTATTTTGTTCATTTTCAGCTCTCATGCGATCACATCAGATGTTAGTATAGCTGAGACTGCAAAGGCTGCAGAATTTTTCTTGAGCGACGGTGTTATAGTAACAGGAACCAGTACGGGTGTTCCAACAAGCCCTCAAGATATTCAAGGTATTGATTTTTATAAACACATGCATATCAGACAAACTAGGGGGGTGGTTGCTAGAAAGTTACAATTTGTTGCAAAAACATTGACACACATTCTGTCCATGAAACATTCACTTTTATTGGCACTTGCAATCACATCATATGTAAGTATAATGGAGACGGCCAAGGCTGCAGAATTCTTCTTGAGTGATGGTGTGATTGTGATACAGACTAGTAAATATACAAGGAGTTGATTGCTACATGCATATTGGACAAACTACTGGGTTTTGATAGAAAGTTGATTGCAAAAAAATTCAAGTTAGTTGCAAACAAAAACATGCATTTTCATTCGCACACACTCTATGCATGAAAGATTGATTTTTACTGGCACTTACTGATCAACTGCAACTTCCAAATGATGGCAACATTTAGTAAAACACGCATTAATCTGTAATCTTTACCTTTTCAGTCCTCTCTTGCTTGGTAAGGTTTACCAAAATGAATTGACGTTAATGAACTTTTCAGAAAACATAAAAACTGCAATGCCCTTCATCTTGGTGTCTCCTAAAATAACCTTTTTTATTGACTGATATTTACCAGTTATTCACCCTTATTTCAACTGGCTTCCTGTTGAATTTCGCATAAAATTTAAACTTTTGTTACTAGTCTTTCACTGCTTACGTGGAAGTGCCCCGGAATATAATATAAATCTGCTGATACCTTACAATCCTGTTAGACGGCTGAGATCATCTGATTCTAAACTGCTCACTGTTCCGAAAACTAAGAAATCATGGGGGAATAGGTCATTTGCACATGCAGCACCTTATCTCTGGAATCAATTACCGCAAGAAATACGCGATGTGCAAACTGTTGAATGTTTCAAAAATGCACTCAAAACCCATCTGTTTATAAGTGCTTTCAATTAGTATCTACACATATATATCTCATTTCTTATCTATTTGTACTTTTGTTGTTGTACCTATTGCTTCTGCTTCTCTTTAAATTTTCCTGTCCTGCGCCTTGAGCACATTATTCATGTGGAATCTGGCGCATTAAAAGTACCCCTATTATTATTATTATTATTATTATTATTTCTTCAGACCAAGTGATAATGCCCCAGCCACATAGCAGCCCCGACTCTTTGTTCTTAGGCAGCTAACTGAACTGAAAAAGAGTCATGTTCGAGTGTGATGCTTCCGGGCTTCTTTGTAACTGGGGCCTAATACCAAAAAATCATAGGCTGAATAGATAATTTTTACACCAATGGAAAGTTTTGGTAAACGAGAAAGAGGCATTATCATAGATGTAACAAAAGATGTCCCAGGTACTGATCTACAGCATTATCAGAAACTATGATTTTCACTGTTAGCATAAGGAATAAAGGCCTGGGACAAAGTAAACAACCACCGTTCAGGCATAAACAATATTAGATGGACTTAAAAGCCATGTCCATCCTTCTTATTCTGTGGAAAAATGTTGAATGTTGAGTCGCACCTGGGACTGACCTTTGTGATCATGAAGCTATTGTGAATGCTTGGATGAAGTTATTGACTTTGTCCCTTCTGCTCACCATGTATCATACCCCTTTTATTTCATCATTTTCAGAGGTGACAGAAGCGGTGAATCTTGAATCTATATTGAATAGATGGTGCAAAAGATAATAATAATAATAATAATAGATGCAATTCATATAGTGCACATATCCACTCTGTTGAGTGCCGAAGGTGCTTTGCATTATTTTAACCCTGGCTTTAGCTTGGGGTACACCAGCGCACATGGCATTTAAAGGAATAAATATTCCTGCCAGGTACCCATTCACCTCATCTGGATTAAGTGCAGCACAATGTGGATGAATTTCTTGCTGAAGGAAATCAACACCATGGGTGGGATTCGAACATGGGTAACTGATCTACATCATTATCAGAAACAGTCATTCTCTTTTCCTTTTTTATTTCATTTTCAGAGGTGAGAGAAGCAGTGAGTCTTCCCGTAGTCATCGGGTCAGGGGTCACTGCAGACAACCTCCATGGGAGCAGGGTCATGCAGCACGCCAACGGGTGCATTGTGGGATCGCATTTCAAACATGGTGGCCACTGGGAGAACGATGTGGATTTTGAGAGGGTCAGACGGTTCATGGATGAGGTAAAGACTTTACAAACATAGCCAGGCATCAAAATTTGCAAAAATGTCATGGCAACTGGCAAAACAAATGGATTTTGAAAGGGTCAGATGCTTCCTGGAAAAGGTGATTTCGGCCACCGACAATAGGCGATTTCAAATGATTTCTCAGGATACCATCGATATCGGTATGTTGAGGTTGGGAAGGTGACTTCCGATTTCTGAAGCTAATGCATGTCCAATATCTATCATTTCGGAAGATTGCAGATATCCCTTCCTCAAACATCATCGGAGGCAATTGGTACTGTAGCGATGGAACAGATCATGTTTTATTACTATTTAAAATCAGAAAATATTTGAAATGAAGCGTTAAACATAAGTGATTTTTCAATCTAAAACCTGCCATAGTGGAATGCACATGCAGGAATGAAGGGCAGAAACAAAGACCCACATGCATGAGATAAACATTGATTCCCATTGGCCAATCGTATATGTGAGCTAATGATGGCTGTCAAGTGCATGATGTCAGTAGAAATGCATTAAAATATTCTTGAATATTAGCGTGAAAAAGGACCAAAATATGTCAGATTATGGACCTAGGAGAGGTCTTACTTAATATAATTTTGGTCTCCAAGGAAGAGTAGTTTAACCCTAAAAAGCCCAAGGGGGGGGGCACAATGTGCCCCCCTACCACATAATCGTAAACCACTCCTACATTTTTGGTCCGATTATGCTTAAATTTGGTGACTTTTTCCAAAATTTTGTTGCGGATATTATGATACCATTTTTATCATTATCCCGTATTTCATGTTGCCATAGCAACCAAAAAACAAACGGCATGTTTGTCCGTTTTTCGAATAATTTCAGTTTTTCAGCTTCAAATCTGCCCAAAAAGGTGTGGAAATGGTCACAATTTATGATTTTTAGTTTGCTTTTGCTCTCTCCTGTGCATCTTGAGCAGAAAACACGCTCTCCGACAATTTCTTTTGTTTTTCTTTGTTTTTTAGTCACTTTTTCATAAATATTTGATAAAATATCTAAAAATACTTTTTCCAACTTCATGCAAATAAAAGTACCCCAGACACTTCCAGAAAGCCCTGAAAATCATATTGGTGAAGATTCGAGTTTAAAAAGTGAAAAATTAAAGGAATAAAATGAATTTCTTAAAAGCTGTCTGGCGCCCTCTATCGGCAATATTGTGATAAATATGATGTGATGCAATTATTGTCATATTTTGACCTCTAAATGCATCTAATGTGTTTAATAAAGTCATGGAATGTGTTCCTAAGATATTAAAGGGGGATAATACCACATTTCAGTCATTTTTCAATACACAATATTGATTTTAATAGACCAATATGCCAAAAGTGACAAAATTCACCCTTTTTTAATGTATTTTATTGAGTTGCGCCCTCAAACTGTGACCTTGAGAAATTCCGACGGTCAGAAATTGTAGATTACGACTTGCTCTACATCTGTGCCAAATTTCAGCCCGATCCATCAAATACTTTGGAAGTTCTCGAGGGGGGGGCACAATGTGCCCCCCCTTGGGCCACAGAGACATCAAAATAGCTTGGGCTTTTTAGGGTTTATTGTTAGTCTAATCCACTTTGTTGAATGTACAATAATAATAATAATACTAGTGGCTACTTGTATAGCGCACAGGTCCACCTTATCGGTGCTCATGGCGCTGAAAGCTTTACACTCACTATTACCCGGCCCTAGCTGGCAGCCATTACGGCGCTCCGCATTACAAGGAATTTCTTCCTGCCGTCCCCATTTACCTCACCAGGGTCGAGTGCAGCACAATGTGTATGAATTTCTTGCTGAAGGAAATTGACGCCATTAGTGGGATCCGAACCCACGACCCTCCGGTTGAAAGGCGAGAGTCAGAACCACTACACTACGGCGCCTCCACAATGCTTGTCTAGAGAGAATGTTATGTAATGTGTGTGCCATAAAAGTTTCATATCCATATCACTTTAAAAAAAAAAAAGAAGAATCGCAAGTCTAAGTAGCAATGATTTATAGATATTTTCTCTCTGAAAGGCAAATTATGTTTTAAATGATTCAGCAGCTTAAATTACTGTCAACACTTTGCCAGGTAAAATCTTTCCTTTTTGCTATCAGTGCTGTGAATATAATTTATTGACATGAGTGTAAATAGATCAATTTCAAAATATATTTTTCAAATAATATCTCTTGTGTTTACTTGTTTCTTGTTTCAAGAAAATCGAGGCTTGCATGGTTAGTTAAAACATTCCAGTTTTGTTTTCGATTTCACAATATGGATTAAAATCTTTTAAAGGATTAATTTGAAGAAAAGTTTTCTTTCCCATGGTAAAATCACAAACCAACTTCTAATTGTTAAAACAAATTTCTTTTGAAATTAATTAAAATGGAGACATAGGGATGATAGAAGTTGTTCACTTAAAGGGGAACTACACTCAGACATTAAATTGCTATCATTAAATGAAGAAAAATAAGAAGAACAAACTGAAAATTTGAGCACAATCGGATAATCCATTCAAAAGTTATACATTTTCAAAGTTTTGATTTACACCCCCATGGGCTCCTTAAATTGGCAAACGTACATGCACAAAATGGCTGCCAACATGGAGAACTCTCCATTCGCTTTATACACAAAATTTCACATTTCCTCTTTTTCCAGATAAGTAGACAAAATTTTGTTTCTTCGGTTGAATATATTATAGCCACATCAATTCTGCAAGCATTCCAGAAAGAATGGGATTGATTCCTCATTGGAAATATGATATTGATCCATTTTCAATAAATTTATATACAAAGTGAATGAGGAGTTCTCCATGTATGACATCACAGATTATGCTAATTAGCTATAGGCATGCCAATTCAAGGATGCCCAGCACAGGTGGAAATGATAACTTTGAAAATTCATAACTTTTGAATGGATTATCCAATTTTGCTCAAATTTTCACAGTTTGTTCATCTGATTTTTCTTCATTTACTGTCAGTTCATTATTGTCTGGGTGTAATTCCCCTTTAAGAAGAAAAAAATTAGTATTGTGAATCACAAGGAATCTTAAAACTTGAGTCTACTCTAAATATGAACTTAATTTGATGCAGGAAGAAGCGATATCATCAATTTACATTATTTGCCAGATTTTTCACTGCCGCATCTTTCAAAGTTCAGACAATCCATCTTCAATAACATCACACACAAGAAAAAAAAATCTGAAATAAAAACACAGTCGCTTATTTCAAAATGTAGAGTATCCCTTCAAAATTTATTTCTTTCAATCCAATAGCTAAAAAGATTTTGAATATGCCATGTACACAAATATATTAAATCTGTTAACTAACTAAAACTTTACAAACACATGTACAGGTATTGTAATATTCTTTTTTTACCAGAGATATAGACTAGGTTACAGAACAAAGATAATGTCACAATGCACACAAAATAACATGCACAGCTATATAAATTAATACATATATTTTCAGGGAAGGAAGTTTATTTATTATTGTCAAATCCAGTCAGTTTTGACATTTGAGTATAGAGTAATATATAAAGATATGATATCCATGTCCAAGTGAAGTGGTACAAAATGTGTTCATTATGAATGCCTCATGAAAATGTGTTTGAAATAAATTAATGATGTTGCATGTTCTATGACACTGGCTAAATGAGATCGTTTATGTTTCTGGGAATAAAAACATTTGACAAACCAGTACCGTTCGCAAATAAACACTGCTTTCATATCAATAAAACCACAATCCAATCTGAACACTTATTCAATATGCAGATTATAATTCCAATATCAAGCCTAAAACTATAAAAACATTCCTCATAATTCAGTCCAATATGAAATTTTTCATAGAAATTCCATCTATACAGGTAAACTGTTGTAGGTCTAAAACTCACAATGTACGATGCTATTATCCCCTCTTCAAAATCAAATTGGAATATTCCAAGAGTACATAATATTCATATGTAATTACCCTGCATGTTCATAATTGTTCGGTTTTTGTGCACCTCTCCTGTAAAATAGATATTGTGGTTGTTACAAAAAAAATTATAACATTGCTCATGATAGGATAAAATACTGAATGATATAAATTGAATAACAGAAGTATGGGTAAAAAAATATGTGAATATTGTGAAACTACAATATGCTGCAGCACTCTTAAAAAGGATTAAAAATATATGAAAAAAAATCATGTTAAAGGCAGTTATATCTATGATGAAAGGAAAATGCAGTGATATCAAACTAAAATGAAAACTTTTAAGTTTTGGGGTAACTTAATGATGGATCAAATATTAAGGCAGTGGGATGAAGATAATATGAATGAAATGAAATTATATAAATCCATGCACTGACAATGATTAAATGGATGTTTGGGTAGCTTTACAGTGCAGTAAATATGTAAATTTGTAATGAAAAGTAAAATGATCCTGATAGATTTGATGTCAAATTAGCACCGTAGTTGTGTCAGTGAGTTTGAAATTACAGACTTTACCAGGCAATGGTTTACTGTTGCTTTGATGATACATCCTCATTCTTCAAAAACGCAATTATGTAAAAGCATGAGAATAAATGTAATTTGAATGATAAGACTACAAGTATTCTTCAAGTGCAACCCACATTAAGTTAGTGTATTTATTGCCTTTTACTATTAGTGTTTGGAATTAAACTATGTCAGGATGGGAAGAATATTGCAAGCCTACTTTGTAAGCAACAGCAGTTAGAAGTAGTGATTAATAGCCTTTATTTCCAGACAGTTCATTGTACAAGATTATGTAGCACAAGTAAAATTCAATCATTTGCAAAATACTCTTGTTTTGGCATCTGCAATACATGAAGGTGTCAGTGGCAATAATCGACATCAAGAAGGTACTATTTTTCTCGTTGACTTATGAATAAATTTACAAGGCAAGTATGAGACGTCTTTTTAATACATAGTACGGACATGACTGAAAAAGTATGTGAACCAATCTAAATCATCCTTTCTCACTTTAGAGTGTTTTTCCCCCAATGTCTTTGACAGACTGGCCATATTCAGGTGGCCTGGGTAATAATGTTGCTTTTGTAGAGCACTTTGGGGCTTCTTATGAGGAGTGATAAGTGCTAAAACATTAATTGTATCATTACCACAATGATTGCATTTTTACCATAATATTAGAAAGTTTGTATGCCAAACTGTGAGTAAATCATTTGCCATTGAATTATGTTTATTTATGTATGCTTTGGATGAGGGTGCTTAGCCCCAGTAGGCAGTGAGTCGTGGATTGAAATAAATGAAATACATGTAACTCTGCTTAAGTCAAATCTGTTCGACTTGTGAGAATATCGACTTAGGAGAGGCTAATAACACTGGTTATGTATCATTTGTTCGAGAAAATCACATCGCATCCAAATAGCCTAGACTAGCAACTTATTATGAACACTGCATTTCCCAACAGTGGGAAAACTCATCTGGAAGTAAACCTAATTAAACTAATGCCTGATTAATAATGCAATTGTACACCTAGACACAATCATAACCTCTGTAGAAGTATCCATTATAGCTGCTCAAATTCATAATCTCAATATATACGCAACACACACTGCAGTCACCAATATACACATGAAATATGATAGACTGAACTGATAGCAACATCATGCAATTATATGTACATGTTGTATTGGTTGAAAGGATGTGACGTTTACCATATGTCAAATACAAGTTCATTCTTATGGAGAGTTTAATATAATAAACAGAATGCATGCACGTCAAAACGGCTGTTTTGAAAAATTTCTGTCACACATAAGTTTATAAATATCATATTTCAAAATAACTATAGTAGTACACTTATGTAGACAATGAAAATATTCAAGCTTCAGCACAAAAAGAACAATCTTCACCTGGATGTTAAAATCGTCAAATTTGTCTTACATCCATTTGTCTGTTGACCCTTGTTGTGATGATTCATGCATTAATTGATATTCACACCAGGGAAGGCAGCACGCTTTCTTTGAACCAATACTACATGTACATAACTTGAATAAAAGAAAATAAATACACATAGTTAATCCTTGCATTGCTCTGGTGCGGAAACATATGTATGCACCTTTTATACTTCATGAACGATGCATATAGGAAAGAGTATTAACTCATTGTCAACTGAATTATGCTGTTCACATAGATTTTGTATGACGACTACCTATTTTTTCAGTTAGCAATGGAGTATGCAAAGGGTTAACACCATTAAGAACATCAAATTTCAATTGATTGGCGTGGACCATGTTTCATAAAAATTTCTTTTGTGTATGAGGATGTAAAGACTTCTGAATAGTGACCCTACAAAAGTGCATGGAATTCAGTAACCCCAGAGGAAACTGCTGTGGGAACAGGCAGCAGACGCACTGGATTTCATTAACTTTTAATAGAGATTTAATCTATCTATGCTTTAGTATAGTACAGTCTAACCTCGTTATAACGGGTCATTGGGACCAGAGGAATAACCTCTCTATATTGAAACCTTGTTATATCAGGGTCAAAATACGATAAAATACAAAGAGATGGGACCAGGAAAATTACCTTTTTATACCGAGAGCTTGTTACATCAGTTCTCCTCATAACAAGGTTTGACTGTATTTATCTAGAACCAGATATGAACTGAAGCACAAGCTTTTATGAAACCGGGTCCTCACTTTGGCCACTGCAGGCCCATCATGTAATCAACGACAGTTTTCACTCAAACTGTTTTTATCATAGAGCTGAAAATGGTACTTAGGTAGGGTTATTCTTCTTCCTGCTATTTTTCATTTTTATCGTTCATGGCAGAATTCTACCATCTTACTTTTAGTTTGTCTGACTCGATATTCTGCACTTGAAATCGGGCATCATTTCAATAAAAGATTTTTCTCATTTGCTCTTGTGCTAGATCTCATGAATATTTCTCTAAATTGAAATGTTTTCAATAACATGTATCTGTGTTCTTCAAAAAATAGTTGATTTTGAATTGGTAATTCAAGCAATCATTTTATGTATACCTTCATTATTGATATTATTTTCAATAGTAGTTACGAAGTTAGACTTTTAATGAAAAACAAAAAAAAAATATACACAAATATTTTTGTATTTTTAAGCTATATCTTTTTCCCATCCACAATATGATAAACAAAATCTGATCTATCACAAAATATCAATACAAATGTTAAGCAAAAGCTAATACTTCTTTTTGTGAATAATTTTCTTTTACAATTTTTTTTTCAAAATAATTTCATTTTACAATTTTTTCAAAATAATTTTCTTGATGATTTTTTTTCCTATTTTTTAATATATTTTTGCTTCATTTTTGATGGCCCATTTCGACCCTGATCCCAAGTCATCTTGGATGATCAGGCATACAGAATTAAGAACACATTTCCCACCTAAAAACCATTAACAGCGACTTACAAATCTTCTAAACATCACAACCATCCCCTCAAGCATGTTTAAAATGATGTTCTGAACAATGAACACAGGAAATAGGAACAGCTTCAACCAACATTTACATGCTACTATTTAAAAATACAACACAAAGAACTATACACATCTAACTAAGAAAACTCACAGGTACTCACAATCAAATATAGTCATATTTGGCTTTCAAAAATAGTGTTGCTTGATGTAATAGATGTTAGTATTTGGCTTTACACGAAACAGCATTTTATAGACACTGTTGATGATTTCATAATAGAAAGACTTTAGATATCCCTGTCTTTTGTGATCTTATTCAATACTGCGTATTATTATTGTTATTATTATGAAATAATAATTCCTTTTCAGGAGTTCTTGTCTGAAAATAACTATACTGATATTGCTGCATATTTTTTTTTACTACTGCAAGTACACTACTGATATTTCTTCATGAAAATTAATAGACTTAACAGCAGTCTGAAGAATAGCAAAATATAAGAAATGCCCATGTTATCTACAGAATAGAAAAACCAGTTACGAAAATGCAAGCACTACACAAAACACACCTGTTCCATTTTGTTATTCTCTTTTTAATACTTTCCCTTGTTTTTAGTTTCATTTCGCTAAGATACTCTTGTTAAAACAACATTAATAAAAACTTTCTAAAAACAACCAAAAAATTCAGTTTCCATATACAAATAATACTAATATAATTTCATATCTACAGTTTATAAATAACACAAAATAATATTCTTTAAAAGTGAATAAACTGGTAACAGTGAATATTAATATCTATCTAGATTCATATATTAGTGCTCTGAATTAAACATAAAGCGATCGTTAACGAGGCTGCTTGTAGATTGCACCAGAGTGACGTCCGCTAATGGAAGAGTTATGCTTGTAATGTCGACGGGATGAGGCACTTTGATGGTGATACGCCTTATTATGCCGTTCGATTTTACCGGGACTATACTGGCGCTGCTGATGCCGCTTAGCATCCCTCTGCTCCTCCACCGCAACTTGATTCCCTGATTGTTCTATTCCGACACGCGCCGCAATCGCAGCGGCCCTGCGAGGCGGCTTGGCGTTTCGCACCCGGAGGTTGTGGGTGCGCTTCGCGACAGTCCTGTTGGGCTTTTGCTTGGGATGGTGTTGCCTCCGATGGCCCATGGGACCGCCTCGTTGGCTGGGGTGATGGTAGACAGACATACTAGGGTGCTCTATGAGCAAGTCTTCTAAGGGACTCGTGGCTAGTTGATGAGGGGAGTGACCACCTGCAGTGAAGCACGGCGGTGGGGTGATGAACCAGCTTTCCTCCATCCGATGAGGCTTCTCGGGGATCGCTTGAGGATGAGACTGGTAGCCTTCTTTGGTGGGACTTCTCCTCGGAGATCGACGGGGAGTTGAATTGCCAGAGCCGTCTGGATTGGAGAGAAATTGGAACAAAGGTAAGTGGATGATAACGTTAAAAGTCATGGCAATGATGCCATGCAAGCCAAGACTTCTATCCTGGAGTATCTTATTTTAGGTCATATTCTGACACTTAGTATGACCTAAAATCTATAAAATACTTTACTTTTCCCCTTAAAATAACACTAATGTGTAATTTGAGAAAGAGCATAAGATCAAAACATTACAAATTGTTACTTAATCTTTGAAACAAAATACTCAAAAAAGTTAAAGATCACTCATAAATATACATGTACAGTATAAATAAATTTTCAATCAATGTTTTATGTATCTGGAAGATATTCAAAATTGTTTTGGATGTCACCAAATACTAATATCAAGCTCACACATGAGTGACATCAGTTATTGAAAGATGTCTCTCGCTTCAGTACACATCCTGAAAAGTGAGATCGTTATCAAGGGCAAAAATGAAAAGTGATCCCTAACTTTCTGAACAAGATGGTCAGTAATAACATAGAGGTAATATGGGGGCTGTAACTTGTGAAATACTAGTAAGAAGAATTAAGGAACAGTCACCTCATAGTTAATAGGACAAAAACTGTTGGGGTACAATCGCTTTTAGCTTTGTTGTCCATTTTATACATTTTACAGTATAGTCAACATTGACAATAAGTATGTTTTTCCCCATACATACCAGGGTAAAAAATACTCTTTTTATTTATTTGTTTAAAGTTATTTACAAGGGCTCTCTTTGCATTTTCCTCCTGAAAAATAGCCCCCGTGCATATTTTACAGGAGCTTTTTTTTAGCCCATGGGGCTATTTCTATGGTTTAAGGGTGGTAATCGCCCTTTGCCCCCGAGTATTTTTTCCAATTATATGCAGATGAAATCTCACAATTTTGTCTGTTACTAACCTGTTCCTGTTGCTTTTCTTTTTCTGCCCTTTTTAACCCATGGCCACCCAGGGAGTTCTATTGTTAAAAGAATTATCACATATTCTCTTCATTTCAAACAGATTTATTTACCATGATTCAAGAAAATTTGCTGTGCCATCCAAGTTTGCCTTTCCTTCGTTTGTATGTTACATTGGAATTTCACACAGATTATGTTATCATAAAACATAAGAAAAGAACTTTGAGAAGAGCCATTTTTGTGTCTACTGATTTTTTTTAATCATCCATGCTCATGAGTTTGATATTTTGAATAATGTTGGAAAGATCTTTTATGATACAAAAAAGGATTATTGATTATACTGTTGAATGCAAACAAAACAATTAAAGTGAAATGTGTCTATTTTTTTTCAATTTCTAAACATTAATGCCTTATTACAGCTCTTATAAATGCAAATCATTTGTGTTAAATTACCCTTTAAAAACCATTGAAGTTCTAAACAAACATGACCCAACTTTGATAATCTTAATATTTTTTGCACATGAATGCAAATTGATCATCACATCTTAAAAAATTGTTGGTATCAAGAAGTTTTGTACCAGGGAGGGGGACGATGCCAGTTACAGAGAGGTACATCTATGCCTTAAGCTGACTGTAAAGCAAGTATTGTCCACTAACAGCTTATTCTCTCCCACACCTAATGAAAGGGCACAAATAATTGGGGCATGTACTTACTGGTGACATCAACTAGAACCCAATCATCATCCATCTCCGTCTCCTCGACCGGAGCATCTTTAGAGCTCTCCTCCGTTTGGTCCGCAGCCTCGGCCGAGACACCAAACAGGTACTCTCTCAATCCGCTAAACATCTTCGCCTGATCTCTAGGTTACGTGCAGCGGAGGTGGGTCTCAAATTGTCACTGCAAAGGAGAGCATTGGATATGGCATGAGAATTAAAACAAGACTCTTTGTATTAAAATTGTTGCTGATTAAAGATCCTCTTGTCCTCTTTTTCACCCTAATATGAGGCTTTAGATCTTTATAAAATTGAGTAATTCTAATCCACCTCAAGATCATTGTTACGAGTATCCACTGTAATGACTATTTACTTTTTAAGCTTTCAAAAATTTTACTATTCTATTTCAATTTCTAAACCTTCAATTGCTTTTTTTGTAGTTCACTTCAATTACTGTAACTATCGTGAATTTGACCTCATCAGATTAAAAAATACAAACAAAACCTAATTTATCAAAATTTTACCAGAGGGGGCCGCTGTGACTATACCACATACCCTTGCACATTTATGGTGTCCCTTCCAATTCAGATCTTTCCTCTATAAGAATGTGCTTTGCCCAGTTAAAAAAAACACAGATATTTCTTTAAGATAATGATTTTCATGTGATAATAGGTGTCAATCAAAATAAAAATGACTAAAATAGACCTGTTCTAAGGTCAAGTGTAAAGTTTTATTTTTACCTTGAATGTAGATTATGTCGTCAAGTTTCCTGAAGCTTTGGTGCTCTGTGGCTTAGATTCTTTACTTGGTCGACAACAGGAAAGGTGATGTCATAGAACTTGATCGCTGAGTCGTTAAACCAATTACAGACACTTGGAGGTCACTTTTAATACTTGTATGTCTCTGTTGATCAAAAGAAAAGACAAAGGATATGTGTAAATTAAGAATGTTGGGTCCTGGCAGGCACCTGGCAGATTCAAATCAAGTACTTTGCTGATAATTGTAGTGCAAACTAAAAAATATTTCGAAAATTTTTGGCAATATTCCTCACTTTATAGGAAAGGTACTTATTCTTACTGTCAGTTTATTAAAGAATCACCGAACATAAATGATTGGAATATACCTAGATCGAGCTTGGCTGGAGCATACTAAAACCTTGTTGATCTGAATTATATCAAATTCTTTCAACTGCAGGGCAGAGTAGTATGTAAAAAAAAAAAAGGTTGTGGTGCAAGTTAATTTCCATGAATTGTGCAATTTCCTGGCTGCCGTGAACAAATAAACAGACAATAACAAAGCATGAACAGTATTGGCTGACGCAAGCAAAAGGAGCCATATATGCTGATTGAGAGACTGATGAACTCGTGGGATTAGCAGAGATGCCAACCGTTGCAGATTATGAGGTGTATTTCCATAATAAATTTAAGGCTTTCATCACAAGTGAATGAAGAAGAGCATGGTTATTGATGTCATGTTTTATCTCACTTTTGTTATGGTGTTGAGTTATATTATTAACCTTTGGATTTGAACCCCATGCATATTTTGGGACAGTTGGCATCCCTGCCTCAATGTAAACATTTTCTATTGAATTGTAATCAGCAAGAAATTAGTTTCCACTGCCATTCTCCTATTGTTTGGACGTGTACCCTCAACTCTCTCCTTTACAGTATGAATATTTAAATGTAATTTGTGGTGCTGTTTCTCATCAAGCGGAGAGGTCTATGGGGTATGAACATATTCGTGGAGTATAATTTGCTTGCTGCTTTTGTGGTGCAATAAAAGCATTTGTTGTGCAATAGGCAGTACCCGGGGAAGATAAACATATTGACTCAATTGATCACTATTGAAAGAATCAATAGCAATGTATATCAAATTACGGGGCTCTACATACCCACTTGCCTACTTGCCCGGGACAAGTGAAAAAGCTATGCATTTTAAAAGTCACTTGCCCAACTTGGCAAGTAGCTAATTCGGTGCTCTTAATAACAAACATCCAAAGTGTATATTCAGGAAAAGATAAGTCATGCCTTTGTTTCTATTTTCATTAAATTATAGAAATACATTCCAACTGCATATCAAACGAAAATACAAAGTAGGTTATCGCACGTAATTAAGGTAGTCACACTGATATATTTTGCAGGAGCGTGGTCTAAGGGAAATGAAGGGGGAGGGGTAGCAAGATACTGTTACGGCCATTGCACTTACGCACGTATAGCCTAACGCCTGCTTTGATCATTTTGTTTATTATGTTTATAAATGTCAGGCTTGCGAAAGCTAGGAAGCTTTACCAGCATAGATAGACAGTACAGCCTCATAAATAGGTCACACAAGGCCCTTCATAAAATGTCACCATGCTCTTTAATGAGCTCCCAAGGTTCTTTATCAGCATAACTTGCAATCAACCAGGAGCCTCATTTGGACAAGAATATCCTTGGTTTATCGTTCAAAGACTTGCGAATTAAGCTGCTTTTCCTGTTATATTGTGCAATTAAATGGTACCCTCATTTTAACGATGCAATCAGGATCTTTGGAAAATAATACCTTACTATACTAGAGGTAACATTGAATACTGAATACATAGACATTGAACTTGATATAGACTTGAACTGTTAGTGGACATGTTTAATACACAGATATATTAGAGTGTACTTTTGAAGGTTGAAATGTAAAAACTACATTTTAATTACAATAGACACTCCTTACTGTACAAGTTTTATGGAATATCACTATCAAATTCCTCACTTGATTTTATGAAGAAATATTCATAAAATTAATTCTAATTCTATAGATGTTTCTGCTGTGTAAGAGTGTTAATGATTATTTCTGAAATAGTTCAGCAATTCTTCAATGCAACAAAAAACTTCATTTCAACCTAAAATAAGGTGAAAAATATACAACCTCACTTGACATAGAGATCAGTCATACCAACGATTGTTTTTCATTGTAAAATTTCAGTCAAATACATAAGAAAAATAATGTTTCCATCTTCCACACACACACACACACACACACACTCTCTCTCTCTCTCTCTCTCTCTCGCTTTCTCATTAACTTTTACTCTATATTTCATGATGAGGTCTCCAATACAAACAACGGGAACATTGCTATTAAAGTCAAAATACAACAGAACGAAAAGAGATGGGACCTATTAGAAGATTTTGTTATAAATCAAATTTGTGATTTACCAAAATTGAGTCCAAGCTTGACCAAGTTCAGTTTACTTTTGCTACATATTCCTTCAATAATGAATATGTTATTAGAAGAATACAAATTTCGCCCCGAAGTAAATAGTACTTTTGGAGGCACCGAGGCCCATAGTTTGAACGAGAAAGTCTCAAGGCAATGTATATTTGTATATTATATTATGGGTCAAAAATGTATTTATCAGTGATTGGTTAAAACACTTTCACGTGATTGAATATAATTTCCACTAGTTTGGGAACTTGGCTTGAAAAAATTACTATGTGAGAAGATGACGTATGTTCATGACGATATTTACGTCACTACTTCACATAGTAATTTTTTTAAGCCAAGTTCCCAAACTAGTCGAAATTATATTCAATCCCGTGAAAGTGTTTTAACCAATCACTGATAAATACATTTTTGACCCATAATATAATATCTACTAGTGGTGATAGGAAATGAAATACAGGGAATATGTTACTTCTGAACTTTTTTTTCCAACTGCAAGGCTGCCACGTAATCCAGAACAGATTACATTAGATCAAAATGGGATTAAAAGCTTATCACTTTCACTGAAACCGTACTATTTCCCTTTTAATTGTGGCACTTCCATGTTCGAGCTATTTATATCCAGATCAGATAATCATATTATATTGAATTTCTCTAAATCTTTGATGCAACTGTAGATGCACATGGTTTGGAAACTACATAAGAAATAGAGA
>BQKZ01004365.1:8177-35126 GCA_036244855.1 Temnopleurus reevesii | reverse complement strand
GGTAATGATGATGATGATGAGGATGATGATGATGATGATGATGATGATGATGATGATGATGATGATGATGATGATGATGATGGTGATGATGATGATGATGATGATGATGATGATGATGATGGTGGTGGTGATGATGGTGGTGATGATAATGATGAGGATGATGATGGTGATGATGATGATGGAGATGATGATGATGATGGTGATGTGGATGATGATAATGATGATGACGATGATGATGATGATGACGAAGATGAGGATGAAGATGTTGATGAGGATGAAGATGGTGATGATGATGATAGTGATGATGATGCTGCTGCTGCTGCTGATGGTGATTATGATGATGATGATGGAGATGAGGATGGAGATGGTGATGATGATGATGATGATGATGATGATGATGATGATGATGATGTTGATGTTGATGTTGATGTTGATGATGGTGATGATGATGATGATGATGATGATGATGATGGTGATGATGGTGGTGATGATGATGATGATGATGGTGATGATGATGAAGATATCATAACGTCATCTTTAGATGATGATGACGAGGCAGAGGAAGAGGAACATTGTGATGTGGTGATGATTGGAGGGGGAGGGGGTTGTGGTGTTGATGGTGGTGGTGAGGGGTTGGTGGTTGTGGTGGTGGTGGTGGCGGCGGCGATGATGACAGTGATTATTATGATGGTGATGATGATAGAGTTGGTGATGATGATGCTGATGACGGTATTGGTGATGATGATGATGATGATGGTGATGATGTTGATGATGATGATGATGAAATTGATAATGTAAATGAAGCCAATGGTTCGACTGCCATCAAAGTACCACCCATGCATGGACATGCTACCAGACAATCATATTAAAGCTGAAACAATCATTAAAATCCCCTTCCTGCAGATTTTCGGCGCTTACCTATCCAACAGTTGGAGCACGAGAAACGACGGCGACCACAAAGGCATCTACTTCGGCACCGGTGAGAGCTTCCTCTTTAGTCTAGCTCCGGAAGAGAAGAAATACCCCTGGGTAGGCATCAAGCCGACGGAGGAGACAAAAGATGAGGAGGGGGCGAAAGATGAGGAGGGAGGAAAAGATGAGGAGGAGAAGAAGACGGAGGATGGTGAGGGAGAGGAAGGGGCAAACGGTGCCAATTTGAAGAAGAAGATGAGCGAGATGTTCATGAGGGCATCACAGCACCTCATCGCTATCGGAGGAGGGTAAGATCATGCAGTTCAGGCAAAATGAAAATAATTGTTTGGTTGCCCTCAATTGCCATTTATGAAAAATAGCATCGGTCCAATAAAGTATTATTTCTACTATTTTCTTATTTCAGGAACGTGTTTCCATGTGAAAAATAAGAATGAGAAAAGTTACAAGGGGAGTGAAAAGCCAAAGAACATCTGGGTATTTCCACGAGGTTGGGTCCATTTTTGTGACATCCAAAAACCCTAAATCTGTGGCTTTTTCAAACCAGGCAAATACAGTCCAATAATGACATTACCCCAATAACAGTATCTCACCCAGAAGTATTCCTCAAAGACTATAGCATATTGGAATTTGATACCTGACAATTTCTTGCACATGCAAAAGCAGTGGTATGTCCATGTAACGTAGTGAAATTTTTGTATTCCTGTACCTTCAAATCCAGAAAAGATTTCAAATCCAAATGTGTATAACTGAGAATAAAAAGCATTTTCATCAATAGATAGAAGCTTAAGAAGATCCGAATTGATCTTCATGGTGAAATGACAAAGTGGATCACTACGTTACATGGACTTTGCATGAAAAGTGGACCCAACCCCATGGAAATACCCATCTGAAAATTGATTTCCAGATTTCATTTCACATGTTCTTATGATAGAAAACATGACACCACATATGCTTTCCCTTGTGAGAATATATTTGGCTCAGCTGTTGCGTGATTCACATAATTTTTATGAATGCATATTCCAAAACGGTTGATATCTCTGATGATATTTCACTCTTTATTTCATTGTATTATCAACTTTTTTAATTCCATACTTCCAGTGACGGTGATGGTATACTCGTGGAAGGCGACCTGACGAAAGGATTCAGTACGCCTTGTTTGACCTTTGGTAACCCCGGGCTGGCAAAGGAGAGGTCGTACAACTGTGATGTCATTGAAGTCATCACGATGGAGGATGGCAGGAACCCGATCAACGGTGTGACAGCGTAACGAGAGTGACAGCGTGACAGAATGAAGTCATGATGTCATAAAGAATTGAACGTGGAACAATGCTGCACTTTAGGAAACCTTTCTGAGATGCTTGTGTTTGCAATGGTATGGAAAAGTCCGTTTTCGGTAAATTCATTGTCGCAAAGTTGCAGTGTTAATGTAGAATGGTGTAGCTGAGTAATGGCATATGGTATGGAGAGGATCGTGTTTGCAATGGTAAAGGTCAAAGTCCATATGTTGGATCCTTCATTGTCATAGAGATACAGCATCATGGCGGATTTGCGTAGCAGAGTGATGTCTTAACAAATTGAATTTGTTTTGATCCTACTAGAAATCTCCTCATTTGAGAGATTTCCCTGAGTTGCTTATTTTTGCAATGGTATGGATGAAAATCCAATTGTATCGTTGTCTAGATAACAGTTAAAGCTTATTTAAATAACATTTTGACAGAGAGGCGAGGTAACATAGTATTTGGGTTACAGAGTGACAACAAAATGAACTAACCACATGATGGCGTCGTACATGTAGTAGGTATTGAGCTGGTAATGTGACGGCAGTCTGGAGAAGCACTGGGACAGAGTCATTATGATTGAGTTACAGAGTGACGGTTGGATGACCTCACATTGTAACAGCGTAACGTCACAATAGGTTTTGAATTCATGAATAAACGGCACGCTGGAGAAGTACTGGGATGGAGTGATTGTGTTACATAGTAACAATGTCACAGCATTGCTAAATTATAACATCAAACAGTAAATTTTACAATAGAATTGCTTGGATGAAGTTATCATGTAACATAGTAAAACAAAAAATAATGACAACATCAATAATTTATTGCATCAAATAGTCAGTTTTAGAATAGATTTGTCATTGGAGCTTAAGAAGGAGGAGCAATTCTTTCAAATGCTTGCATTTGTACACTCATGCACAGTGTATGGTGTGCTATATTGTACAGTCAAAAAATTGTCAAGAAATGATTTATTGCACTTCTGTAGGTATGACCCACCTTGTAAGATATGCTATCAGAACAAGATTAGTCATGGTGTATTACGAAGTCCACATTCATTTGCAAAAAAAATAAAACAAGTGTTCTGATCGTTCCAATGCATACACTCCCTAAAAAATGTGCACAAAAGTCTGGTTTTCATTTCCTAGTAAAAATGAATTGCAACTTCCTTGCAATACCATTTATTTAAAAAAAATTATGTAGAAAAGATGTAAAAAAATGTAATAGTTCCTGATCATGGTATTATCTTATGTTATCAGCACAATGTTTCTCTAAAAACTTGTTGGTAGACTTTATAGTGGAATATATCAGTCATGTATAATATACATGGATGCTGATGTTGTTGATACCCGGTACATGCTGTACATGTATGCTAAAATGTAATTGTGATTAAATACCGGGAAAACCAATTCCTGGGTCGTGTTTCATAAAACTGTTTGTACGGTATCGACGACTTTACAAATGACTTGTGATGCTTTCTTCCATTCAATCATAGCTCACGTCTCTGTATTGGCACCTGAAAAACGGTCACCAGTCGTTCGTAGAATCTAGGGTACCTCTACAAACAACTTTATGAAACGCCACAGGTGTTATTTGTAAGATGTGTGAAGAGGAAGTCAATTGTTTTTGTACTCCCTACACAGTGATGTTTACAAAGCAATACACATTTCTTCTGCTCAACGATAGCTTGCATCGCTGTATTGGCACCTGAAAAATGGTTACCAGTTGTTCGTAGAATCTAGCATATCGCTACGAATAGCTTTTTGAAACATATCCCAGGGCGGTGTTTCACCTAAAAAATGGTTATCAGTTGTTCGTAGAATCTAACATATCGCTACAAATAGCTTTTTGAAACATATCCCAGGGCACTGTTTCACCAAATTGTTCTTAAAGTTACAAAAATTGTTCTTAAAGTTACGAACGACTTTAAAGAAAAACTGGATTACGTTAACAAGTGTAATACACAGAGATTTTCGATCAATCAGCCCAAGAATTGATACCAGTCGTGCTTAAAGTCGTTTCTTTCTTATCTTGGTGAAACATCGCCCACGTGTTATTTGTAACATGTGTGAAAGATAGTTCAGTGTTTTTGTACTCATTACATAGTTGCTGCACAGTGATGTATACAAAGCAATACACATGTGTTTTTTAAATTGTGTGTAAAGTGAGAGGTGCTTTCATATTTGTAAGAAAAGTGTGTTAAAACGTTAACTAATAATTACATAACATATGGATAGAAATGAAGTTATCAGCATCCAACCATGTCCCATGAATATGTGTTTTATATAGGCTTTTATGGGACATGGTGGGACACTGTTAACATGATTGCTGTCCATACCGTGGTCGAGCCTGTGTCCGATCTCGAGATAGACGTTCGTAGAATGATCATTCAGTTGGCAGGTCTTGATAAGATATGTACATGTAGAACAGAGAGCCCATTGCAATAGGCTTCTGCGTGAGTTTTTCAATGTCAAAAAGGTTTTAAACTGCAATCATGATGCACAGGTGTAGCAATAATTGATTTTTGTATGTGGAGTGAAACTTGTCAGGAGTATTGGGAATGTGAAATTGGTCTGTTACTAGTCATCCTTCATTGCGGGCTGATATAACCTTGTATCTCACTTTTTGTGAAAATTGTTTTTTTGATAACCTTGTGCCATGGATGATGCACTTTGTCCTGTGTAAATTTCAGGCATCAATTTGAAAAGACTGAGTGTCTTTGGCACAGTACATAGTCATTTGTTCCGTTCATTATAGCGTTAAGGCAGCCATATTTTAGGGCTCTCCTGAACATTTGTCATCTTTGATATGCAAGGTTTTATCAGCCCATCGACGATAAGTACTCTGATGGAGAATTGTGTATGTTTAATGATAATTTGCACTGTAATGAGTTGGTAGCTTTAGTACTGTGCAAGTTATCCAATTTTACATTAATTCAATCCATATATGTGACTGTATGTAAGTTCTTGCTATTTGTTACTGCATTCATATGCACATTTAAATTATAAGCAATGTACAATGTATGTGGCACTAAAGCAATAGATTTTCAATACTAGTTGGCACTGTAAGATAGTATGGTTTTACAAGCAAGCAGATACCTAACATATTTGTCGTGAGAAGCATATTGATACATCTTATAGAATGTTTGGGATTATTGTGCAAGAGTCTCACTGAAATACAGGTACTTGCTACCTCACCTAATTTATCTATTATTATGAGTACCAACAGAGGAACATACTTGTTTACGGTGGTAACTCGGTATAAAGAAATCTTGTATAACGAAATAGCTGTTATGAGGTAAAACATCTGGCCTCGGCTATTTATGACTTGTTGTTTTTTAACTCTGCTATAAGTTATTTTTGACGGTCCCAAGCACATCATATACTGAGTTTCCACTGTACATTCATTTGGATTAAAAAACTGGAATAATGATACAACATGACGTGGCAATGTAAGATGAGTTACATATTAATTCCAATTTACTCATTTAAACTTTTTTTTCTCAGTTTAAGCTCAATCATATGGTCACTGATTGCAAAAACTATATGTAGCTCACAATCACACACCTTAGACATGTACAAAATTTATATCTATTCAGAGAAGAGTTCTTTTTTAGGGGGTAGCTTGTGTTAAGTTCTTTGAATGTATGATGCAAACTGATGCAAACGATTGGTGTATATTTTGTGCTTCTTTTGTGCTAAATTGTATAGATAAATGTACAATGAAACTTATTTTGAACATATTCAGGTATTATAAATTGAGATATGTTTATATTTGAGTTATCAAAAATGAGTTTTATTTTTTGTAAGGCAGATTTGTTGAAAATGCTCAAATGTTTAAAACTTTCAATTACTCCGACCAAATGAATTTCCTTAAAGATGTTTTGTTTATTCTCATATTCCATTTTTGAATGTTACTTTCCCTTTGACTGACATATTCCCTGTATACAAAGCTTACTTCTGATTTTTTTTAAGTTTTTTTTTTTTGCTATACTCTATTCTTTTTTTTTTTTTCTTTTTTTTACTCTCCTCCGGTACTTATATATTATGTATATATTGATGGATTGAATAGAAGCAAAATCTTTCAGACGATCGTTTTATGATCTTGTATTTCATGCCCGTTACAATGGTATAGTAGAAGAGTAAGTGGTTGCTCAATTGATGATGCAGAAAGATGCATTTAAACCAACCTGAAATAGTTGGACCAAATTCCTTTTTAACCCATCGACTATTGGAACCAGGTTCTCTCTGCACACAGTCTATGGGGATGGCATAATTCAGTAGTCAATGGTTTGATGATAAAAGTAACTTTTATCCTGTTACTCATGAGGGAGTAAATTTAATTCATTTTTCTTTTCAGAAGCAAGACATTTGTTAAAACTGTCACAATATTTTGCATTACGACTTGGAAATCAACACGAGGAGAGATTTTAGTGATATCTACGTGTAATCCTTTGCTTGTAAACAGTCTCGCTTGAGTAGGCATGATGAGACCAAAACGGGTCATAATGGGGCTCTTTAAAGTTTATATCTTTGATGCAGTTGAAACATTGGAAGCAATATTACAGTGAAATTTCTATCTTATGAGCGAGGCTGTGTAGCAGATTACATGATATCTACCTTAATGGTCTTGTGGAACATTTGTAAAAAAACTCCTTGTGAGGCCAAGCTAACATTTGCCATAGACACCAGACAATAAAATTGTCTTTAATATTTTGAATTATTTGGCATCCATTATACTTGGAGCCTGTGGTGTTAGTGTGCAGAAGAAAATAAGTTTAAATTTCCGTTATGACTCAAAGTCAAGACTAAAGTGAAATATTATTGACGGTGAAAACATAGCACCATTTGTTAGAAATTTGCATCTTTTCATCATCAACTTAGTATTGAATCCTCTTTATCTTTTTTGTTATGTTCCTATATAAGAGAGTATATATATATATATCAGTATCTATTTGTGTATGAAATACATTTTCAGCTATACAATTCTACATCCCGTGTGTACATTTTTCTATGATCTTGCCAATGTTAAAGTTCTCTTATTAATGTTCAATACAATGTAATCGATGTCTGATTTAATGTTAATGGTGTGATTTACTTTATATTACCCTTTTATTAAACCCCTTTATTTATCCTTCATTTTTTTTTCAGTATGCTTTAGGACTCTTTATGCTACATAATACAATTGAAATGTTGAGTTAAAAAAGTTGCTATGTTTTGGCTCAATCACATATTTTAATTTTGTCAAAATTATATTTAGTTGATAACAATGAGTTCTCATTGGCAATGGATGAAAACAAATTTGCACAAGCAAGTAAGCACAACACACGTTGTTGCTGTTTTCATCGGTTTCTATAGTCACCGTGTGAGCAAGAACCACCCTATGCTGCAAATTTCATCATTTAAATTTTACTTCCAGTATTATCTTATTTTTGAAGTAAATTTCATTGGACTAGATATTAAACTTAGATTGAGTTATACATGTATATATAATTCTCTATGTTTGGTATCGCATTGCAAAGGAATATGTTACTATCATTATAATTATGATGTAATCAAATGACTACATGATAATGTTTATCCTTTCACTTAGTAGAATTATTATCATATTTTTATATAAATTATTCTGTTAATTTTTCTTATGTCCTTCTCAGTGTTATATTTATTGCACTCAGATGCATACATGTAAAACTGGAAAAAAGAAGACATTTTAAAACACAATCTGCAATATCTTCCTGGCATGTCTACCCTGCAAAAAAAGCAGTAATATGTCTACACTTTTCTTTTTACAAGTGCAACATTTCATTGTATTAAACATTACATATAAGCCTTGCAAGAAGATTTAACCCTCTTCAAATAATATAGAGTAAAACGCAAATGTTTTGAGTATGTCGTAAATTTCCAGGCCTAGTGTAGTCTGTATTTTGGAAGATTCAAGTATTTGTTATTGTTTTGTGCTAGGATTGTATCAGTACATCTGTATAACTGTATCCATACTATTATTTCTCTTCTGAAATTTCCATATTACAAATGTCATTTGTATCAGGGAACTAAATATTTTACATTCTTTGAGTTATTATCTCACATTTCATCTGATTTTCATCTTTATTTTGTGCAATCAATATTTGTGGTGCTTCAGAGTACACATTTTTTCCTGTTTTGTATTTGTTACCAAGTAATTCTGAAGTCAATATGAATATGAATATTCTATATCTCATCTATGAATATTCATGAGCTATCAAGTTAATTTGAATATTCATACTAGAGCATGCCTATTACAGTCTCTTGAGTATTATTGTTTTACCTTAATCATAATGGCATTTTGCAAGTGGAATTTTAAATTGCCTACCTTTTAAATCATGAATTAGAATATTCTGCTTTTGCAGATATTGTTGTTATAGCAACAAACATTAAGCAAGATTTTTGTAGTGTATGTAATACACTGTAAAGTACTCAAAATATTAACATATTCGAATATCATTCACCTGTGTAGTTTTTTCCTAACATTCCAATTTTGGAAGTTATTATGCATTTTGCTGTTCCATTATTTGTATATTGCCACCTGTCTTGTAATTATTCTCAAGTTTTTGTTTAGACGTTCGTGTAAATGTCTGTATCGCATTCACCCAAATGCTTCCAAAAGTTCTTGCTTAAATAAACACTTTCAAAGCATATGTTATTAGTATGTTGTGCTTCTTAAAGTTTGGCTCTAATTGGGTTAGATAAGGAGGAGGGAGAGCAAGAGGGTGAGACAGAACTGGAAATCAAATTATTTTAGACCCCAGTCACATAGAGGCCTGGACGCAACACAACGGTTTGTAAATTCACAGTTAACTGCCTTCAAACGAAGAGTTATGTCGAATCATGTTGCTTCCAGGCTTCTATGTGACCGGGGCACAAGGCTCTGTCGTAATGTTGGGTTTATGACCAATGTTTCCGCTACCCAGTGCTTATGCAATTTGAAAGATGCTTCATAAACACAGAATACACCTGTTACTGAGGGAAGATGTTTGATCTACGTTAACCAAGCTTGGCTGACGCTTGAGTGTTGCTTGAGTGTCAGCTAAGCATCCCACTTCAGTATGTATGCATTCATGGATCATCCTTCAAATTTCACAAGCACTGGGTAGAAGTTGGCTATGAACGCAAATGACCGACAGAGCCTAAAAAAGGCTAAAGAATGAGAGACAGACGAGAACAAAAAAGTAAAAGTAGTGATGGAGGACTGGAAGGTCCCATAATTTGGCCTTTTATCACCTCATTACCCTGCTCACATTTTGTGCTAACTCTCTGTCTTTCTCGCAAATTGATCTCTTAATTGTCACCATTTTCTTTCTCCCCAAATGTTTCTCTTCGTCCATTTCACCTTTCATTCTTGCCTCTTTGTCTTCTTGTAAATTTATTTCCCTGCTCACAGTCATCTTTCTCTTCTTTGAGTATTACTCTCTTACAGAGCTACATTCACATACTGAACAGGTTTTTGGTAGTTCAAGGACATACGAACCTTGCCCCATTGATCACTGCATAAATTTGATGTGCTTCATATCTTTGTGAATCAATGAGGCAAATTTTGTATTCAAATGGCCAAATCTCGACAGCGCATGGACCAAGTTCAACCAAATACTGGCTATTTATGTTTTGTAGGGGTATCTAAAATGAGGAATTGCTAACAAAAAATAGAAAATTATAATCATCGCTTCGGTACTCTAAACACTCTTTTGAGCAATCTTTCATGGCTAAGACTCTACAAATTTAAGAATGAATTTTCAGGATTAGAAATGTATCAAAAACTCAAAGTAATCCAATATTTGACATTTCAATAAAGTACATTTATTCATCAACATTGTAAAATAATGATTTGGAATGAGCAACATGTTGAAAAATGGACAAATGCATCTCTCGCTCTCTCTCTCTCGCGCTCTCTCTCACGCTCTCTCTCGCGCTCTCTCTCACTCTCTCTCTATTTAGATACCCTTTCTGTTCCTCCCCCTCAATCTCTCTCTTGCATGCTAACTTTCATTACAGCATAACATTACAGTGGAAACTCGCTATAAAGAGATCTGATATACAAAATATCTGCTATAAAGAGAGAAAACATCTGGTCCCATCTCTTAATAACTTATCATCATTTAACTCTGCTATAAAGAGATTACTGCTATAACAAGGTATTTTTGATGGTCCCAAGCATCTCGTTATACTGAGTTTCCACTGTACAATCAATTGTGGCAGAGCCAAACCTAAATGTAAAGCAAATATCCTCCATAATTATAAGTAAGTACACTCCCTTCATTCTCATGGCCAACACTAGGCGATATCAATTGATAACCCATAATAGTTGATATCTAACTGTTGGCACTGGGGTAATGACTTCCGATTTGGGAAAATGAGACATCTCCCGTTTATGGATGTTTACCCATTTAAACACTATTGATACAGTCCAACCTCGTTATAAAGAGCACTAACATGTAATGAGATCTTGTTATAACAAGGTAGTTTTGCTGGTCCCATCTCTTTGTACTTTATTGTATTTTGGACCTGATATAACAAAGTTTCGATGTAAAGAGATAATTTCTCTGGTCCCAAGGACCTCCTTATAACGAGGTTTGACTGTGTTACACTATGCTACATTGAGGTAACACACCCCATGGTGTAATGATACTATTGTAAAATTTATATACTAAAGTGGGAGCTACACATGATTTTTTTAAATTTTATTTAAAAGATAGCAAAAATGAACAATGTTTAGCAGAAACCAGAAGTGGGCATCCCAACCCAGATGACTTTTTAACAATGAAAAGTGCAATACGACAAGGGTTCTTAATCTGCATCTATAGCCTGTGGCAAGATTTGTTAATCATAATCATTTTAGACAAGAAAACTAGGTAATGCACAACATTAAGGCAGGAAGTGTACAAATTATTATATCATTCTAATTCAGCTTTACATCAACAATATTAACAACTTCAATGGTATATTGTTGAGGCTTATTTGGAAGTACAATGGTGTAGTGGTGATGATTTGTAGCACTCAATATAAAGGTCATGGGTTCAAATTCAGCAACAGATATTCATTCACATTCTCCACTCTGGTGATTAGAATTTTAAGAATTTCTTAAAGTTTTCTGTGAGTGCTGAACTTTACATTGTCATATAAGCTTGAGGCATAACAATATTGAAAAGCATTGATAATTGTACGTCAAATATGATTTTCCCTGACTTTTCACTGTTAAATTTACAAAATTCTGTGATAATTTTGTCAATGTAATTCACTCAGTTCAACAAAATTTGATGCATCTTTGATTACTAACTGAATAATGTGTCAAGTTCCCTGATTATTCCCTGACTGTAAAAGTGAAGCTCATTTTCCAGGCTTCCCAGTGAGAGTGGGAGCCCTGATAGTGCATAATGTAGAGTCTGCAGTCAGAGACTACATGTACTCATATAAAGAGATGCCCACTGTTCCAGCATATGCACAAGGTCAAAATTGGAATGTGAATAATTCAACAGCTGGACAAAAGTGAGAGTAAAAATGACAACAACAACCATTCATTTGTAATGAAAGCTTTGAATTCATATGAAAATACATCTCATGCATATTCCGGAACGGTTGACATCTCTGTATTCTGGAGCTACACTGTACATCGATAAAGAGGAGGGTTTGAATACATGACTGGAGGCATCTTGGCTTGTTGCTAAATCTTCCTCCGCGATCAGATAGGGACTGGTTCAATTCTCACCCATTATGGTGATTGCCTTCACAACAAAATTCATCCAGTACTGTACCACACCCAAGCCAGGTGAGGTAATTGATGATCGATTGGAAATTAAATTCCACATATGCTTTCGAGCATATGGCACCGAAGCTACATTGTAGAGTCAAGGTAGTAATGTTCGAATCCCACCATATTGTTAATTTCCTTCAGCAAGAAATTCATCCACATTGTGCTGCACTCAACCCAGGTGAGATGAATGGGTACCTGATAGGAATTTATTCCTTGAAAAAAGCTTAAACGCCTAATAGCTGCACTGCTAAGAGCCAGGGAAATAATGCCTCAATTGTAGAGCACTTAGGGATTTCTTCATAAAGAGTTGATAAGCGCTATATAAAAGCCATTCATTACTCTCATTATTATGTGTTCATGTCATCGAGCCCTGTCAAACTCATCTGTGTAGATCAGCGTTGGTCAACTCTTGATTTGTGCAGAGAATTTGCTGATGAGCTGTTCAATCTCCTGGATTTCTTGACGGACGGACTCTTCTGATTTGATCTTCTCCAACTGGAAAGTGTTAAAAAAATGAATAATACAGAACAAAATTACAATGCAGGCTAATATGACAAGGTACATGACAAGGTACATGACAAGGAAAATGGACAAAACACACAGATTCATTAGTTCTCATAAAGACAGATTAAACCTTGCTGAAATTCAGTAAAGAGAATTATATGCATGCAATTTGTGGTATATTTCTACTTTTCTCATGTCGTTATTAACTTTTTTTTGCTGAATGTAGGGGATAGAATTTCTTAGTCCATGAGACCAGTCGTGTAAAGTACAATGAGAGTAGCTCATTTGAGTTGATTTGCAACTCTAATCTGAAAAATATCTTTATAAGATTGAAAGCTTATGCTCTTTTTATTGATAAAGAAATGCCCTCTATTGATGATCAACATCAACCCCCCCCCCTCCAACTTGGTATAGTCCTCTAATTTGAAGTATAATAAGATCATATTTGGATGGCTTTTCCTTATATGTGCTGAGAAAAGTCCTGTCTTTCATTAATCTAACAATAAGTTTTATTCTTAAAAATTTTAAATACGAGTAAGTATGTAAGTGAAAAGCCAACTTTGTTTGTGACACCCTTCGTAACAACAGCTCACTAAAAGTCTGCCAAAGCCCATCATATCTGGCGTTTAAACCCAACTCAGAAAATTAAACGTAAGTAATAAATACGTGCTCCTGATTGGTTGAAAATGGAGTTGCATTTAATTTTCTGACGCATCTTTTTATGCAATTGGGCCCTGGAGCATTGAATAAGAAATTCAAAGACAGGGTTTTCTGTAAATCTTTTGAGAACAGACCTGATTTGATTCCAGTTTCTCCCCTTTCCTCTGCTTCTCCTTCAGCTCCTCAATCTGCTTCAGCTTCTTGTTCAGATTCTTCAGTCTCTTATTCTCAACCACGTCGCCCCCGGCAACAGGAGCAAGGAAGACTGTTTCATCAGCTTTGGGTGCCTCTTCTACGGCCTTATCAGCAGAGGCTTCTGCAATGTTTGGCTGGAGAGAAATTATACCAGTCCTCAAAAACTCATCCAGAATGGCTTGGCTTTCTTTATCACTGGGATCGATATCTGGTCTGCAAATGTGAAGAAGAAAACATGCACAATCATGGGTATTAAATAAATTTGAAGAAGCCAATATAATTAAAGTTTAGCAGTCAGTTCTGGAATTTTGATCAGCTGAATATACTTGAAACTATCTTTCTTAATCACTGGGATCTGGTCTGCAAACATGAAATAGATATCATACACAATCATGAGTTATATCCAATCAATTTGAAGAAGCGAATAAAATTAAATTTAAGCAGTTTAGTTCTGGAAATTTAATCAATTAGCTCTGGAAATTTGATCAGCTGAATATTATTTTAAAATATATATTTTCTGATTGACAGGCACCAGATGACTACCTTAAACAAGTAACAAATTTGTCAATTTCTTTTTTTTAATTGGTTAGATTACATTTATTTTCAGTTTACCAAGAAAATACCCCTCCAAATTGGTTCTGTCCCTCCCCCATTTGGTTTGGTTAAACATGGTAGCCCTTTCATCATTAAAAATCACATTAAATATTATATTTCACCTATCATATTTTTTTAAATACGTTCCTTTACGGTTGTTCATATCAGGGAGCACGCCATGATATCTTCTCGTACATGTCATGTGCGCGCATTGTTTACACTGCGTGAAATCACTTCTGTACTGGAAAACTACCCATCATGCTCTCTGATCTGAACAACCGTAAATGCATGTATCGGATTCAAATTACTCACGTCACACCGGCCGTCAGATCTTGCACAACCCATAGCTGCTTCCTCAGTTTGCTGACAAGTGCTTGGTCCTTTGATTCAGAATAAGTGATAAAGAATGTGTGGTATTTAGACAGATTGCACAGAATGATGTACATGATGAACAGAATAAAGTAAATAACAACAATAATGAAAAATAATGATGATTAAAAAGAAATAAATAAATCTAAATATTGATATGTATGTTATTTTCTACTGAATTTTTTTCGAAGTAAAAATATATAAAATTATCTATCATATCTTATATCATCAAGGACCCGTTTCATAAAGCTGCTCGTTGAAGTATGCGAGAAACAGGTCTGAAACACGACTCAGGAGACAAAAAGTGCCTGCTGCAAAGTTCCTCCATGATCCAGAAGTAATGAATAAATCTTGGTCGGCCAATACACTGTATAAAATCTATTCAAGTCACATCTTTACGAGATGCAATAATGTTCCCCTGAAAACCTTTTAACTGTATAAAAGGACTAATATTTACATTAATCAGGCAAAGTTAACATCTGTGGCTCCAAAGAACTTGTCATAACGCAAGATGTCTATGGAGGACTAAACTCATTAACAGTTAAGCCCAGAGATGAAAGCTTCCATTTACCTATTTTCTCATAAGATTCCTATGGGAAAACAGCTAAACGGTAGGTTTCTCTTTGGGGTACCTTATCAATCTTGGCATCGTTCAGTCGCTGTCGAAGCTCTTCCACGGGATCAACCTGAGGCTGTTGGAAACTGCTGCTTGGGCCATCTTTGAGGGTGCCCTTTTTTGCTTTGTTTCTCCTCTTCTGGTTTTTCTTCCCCGATTTTCCGCCCTCTCCAACTGCTTCAATATCTAGGTGTATTTGGTGAAAATGATGTTTTAAACTTAAAGGCATGGATTAGTTGGGGGGACGGGTTGTGCTTCAGATATTCAATTAATTTGTGAGCTGCAGTTAAACTATTCACAGTTAATACAATTTTTCAATAACAAATGGTAGAGTAATTTCAAAGAATGTTTGAATAAAATTGATGAAGAAATGGCTTTTATCATGAAAATAAAGGAAAAGAAACAGTGCATTATTTTTTCACCAGCAAACAAATACTGCCCCACGCATCAAATCAATCCAAATTCAGATTACCCTCAAACCAATCGGGGACTATAATATAATGTTATAAAACTCATAGTAAAAATGTGTGCATAAAAGATGACAATTGAAGTTAATTATCCTTTATTTCTGTTGAGCGACGCGCCTTGAGCGTCAGACTCAGAGCCTGACGGATACCATATATATACCGGCGCTATATAAATATTTATATTATTATCGTTATTTCCACGGCAGTAAGACTTTAGGTTTTTCCTCATCTTCTGAATATTCTCCTTTTTTACTTTGACTTGAGACGTTGAGTGCAGTCACTTGTCAGCAGTGCAGTGATACCGATAACTCATTTAACTTAGCTATGGATAGCTCCCTGGAATAGTTTTTGACATTTTTTGACATTGTCACTACTCCAGAGAGCTATGGAGTAGATACTATACCGTGCGTGTAGCACGGCGTTTTCGGATTTTAAATCGCCCAAAATTACTACTTTTTATTTTGTTATTTTCAATTTCATACCCCTTTGAACTTCCCTAGCATTACGTTTTTCCCTTCCCACCACAAATCATAATGAATGGGACTTACCTGTGTTGGAAATATCCAATTTTGTCCTCTTTTCCTCTTGCACAGCAGACAGTCCAGTATGAAACTAAATGACTTCCGTTGTAAACATCCGGTTCGGGTCAAAAGGTCACTGTGGTGGAGTTTCTTGGCCACTTTGCAACCCAGAAATCAGAATTTCTGACCGGTATCATACGTGCAAGTACATTCGCAATCGTCCGCGAGCGAGGCCAAAGAGCGTAGCGAAGAGGGCTCACTCAAAGAATAACACACGCAAAAAGCTGTCGTACGCAGAGACCCTAGCGCTTCCATTTCGGAGTGTGTGTTATTCTTTGAGTGAGCCCTCTTCGCTACGCTCTTTGGCCTCGCTCGCGGACGATTGCGAATGTACTTGCACGTATGATACCGGTCAGAAATTCTGATTTCTGGGTTGCAAAGTGGCCAAGAAACTCCACCACAGTGACCTTTTGACCCGAACCGGATGTTTACAACGGAAGTCATTTAGTTTCATACTGGACTGTCTGCTGTGCAAGAGGAAAAGAGGACAAAATTGGATATTTCCAACACAGGTAAGTCCCATTCATTATGATTTGTGGTGGGAAGGGAAAAACGTAATGCTAGGGAAGTTCAAAGGGGTATGAAATTGAAAATAACAAAATAAAAAGTAGTAATTTTGGGCGATTTAAAATCCGAAAACGCTGTGCTACACGCACGGTATAGTATCTACTCCATAGCTCTCTGGAGTAGTGACAATGTCAAAAAAAAAAAAAAACTATTCCAGGGAGCTACCCATAGCTACATTTAAATGATATATGATAGTTCAATCTGGCCAAGGTATCGTACACCAAATACTACATGTGGGTCTAGCGACGAAATACTACGTTTTTGAGAGGGCCTTAAATTCATATTAATACATGCCAATTAAAGACAAAAATAACTTAAATACCTTACCTGCCATAATTCTTGATTTTTTAATACAGAAATATCAATGTTCCACAAAATCCAATGGACAGAGGGCAGTTTTTATCAGCTATTTTCAGCTAGTTCAGACAAAACGTGAGACAATAAACTAAGGTATTGGCAAATGGCAATAGACCAAAAGAAAATCTTTTTGAAAAAATACTGTAAAGAAAGAAAGAAAATACATAGATGAATCCATTTGGGGAGCATCTGCCTAACTTTAGCATTAACCTCTATGTGATCAATGTTGAACATGAAACAATTTGGAATGTCCCGGATCCAATGTTTTTTTTAATTTTTTTATATACAGTCAAGGGCTAGTCCCTTTACCTACCTATATAAAAACATAAAAAGCAAATGAATAAAAAAAAAAATGAATAAAAGCAAATGAATGAAAACAAATGAATAAAAACAAATAAAAAACAAAAGCGTGATTCAGCTGGTTGAATGACAGAGCCCGCTGGAAACTCAGCGATTTTCGAGATTTTGGCAGTCCCTTGGGGCTTTCATAACATAATTACAATGCAACATAACAATCTTCAAAACGTGTATACTGTAGCGAATTAGGCCTATTTTGGAAGTCTTGGAGAGAACCTCATATTGAATTACACTAACAAAACCAATTTGCCGTGTCAAAAGTTGACTGTAAATTTATAAAACTTTAAAGGAAATTTAGATATGTTTGCTAGACTCATCGAATACACAAAACATACAAACAGAGTAAGACAAAACGGCATTTTGGTTTCCGTATCATTTGGAAGAAAAAGCCGAGTTCGAGTTAGTGGGGGGTGTGGGCTGGACATGCATTCCCAAATGTTTCTCGACTATGAGTGGTAGAATTTGAAATTAGAGCTTTTAACTAATAATCGCCTACCTTGTAACCTAAAATGCCATTAAGGTCCCATCTAAGTACACCTTTCTTGATTTTTTTTTTCTGGGGAAGGCCTTTATACGGGAAGATAAGATGAAAAACAATACAGCATCAGCTGTTGGCATTGTAATTCACCCTTTTTGGCCGAGCCAGGGGGGGGGGGGGGGGGGTTGCAGATGAAGCCCCGTATAATACCCGTTTTTGTGCTGTTATGGCTATAGATTTTTCTTCTCATGCAAAATTTATCAAACCAAAGGAGTCAAAATTATATACAAAATGATATTCGAAACATACTCAACAATTATGATCAAGGAATGTATAGGTTCAAAATTAGTTTTGTGTGAACGATGAAATTATAAATTATCTAATTGATATGATTTTAATAAACAATCAATAACAAATTATTCAGATAAAGAATTGCTCTAATTAAGAGAATGCAAATATTTTCAACACTACTTCAATGACTAATCTACTTATAACGATTTCAATTATGCTATTAAACTATTTATTGCACATATGAAATTTGATATACAATCTCTTTTAACGATCATATTGTTTCTGTACAATTTATTATGTTTTTAATTGTTTTTCAAAGCGTAGTTTCTTCTGTTCTGTATCATTTTTGTCATTGTAAGTCCAAAGTTGAAAAAGTATTCCTTTACTAGAATTTAGATTTGTAACCGTATAGACTTGATGTCGTGTAAGTGTAATATCAACACATATTTATTATTAAATATATTGTGTGTTAAAATCATATTTTTCTATATAATCTTGTTATCTCTTCTTTAGGAACAATATTTCAGAAGTAATAATCAAAAAGATATATCTGACTAGATGAATTCGTCGAGAAAAGGAATTATTTTCTCATGGCAAAATAACATAAAAAGCAAAGGGATATAATACACGTCTTTGAGAGAAGTGCCAAATCTACGTGATCCACACGTCATGTCACGTGACTCAAAGATGCCGATTTGCTAAAAATATTTGTTTTAAAAAGATTTAGATTTTAATTGTCAAATATTTAAAACGTTCTTATTTGTTATCTGTTTTTGCTCAAACTTGTTTGATCTGTTTGTCTTATTTTTGTGCTTTCAATCAAAGTAACCTGGTCAACACATGACGAGATAGTAATTTTTGTATGTTTTTGTCGAAAAGTAGTATTGTTTTTTCCATTTGACAATGAAAAGAAAATGAAAAAGCGGTATCTTTTTTATACAGAAAGAAGGGTTTGTGGTCAAGATACACGCCGTCAGAACCAAATTTTTCTCACAAATCAATATTGATATGTGTATGATCAAAACCCATGAAAAGCCGCGGCGCAGCGGTATATAGTCTTTTGGTGTAAAATGATTGAATGTGTAAATACTTGATATGTTGCAACATCTTGAGTGGTGTTTATAAGAAAGCTTGCATTATAAACATTCATTTTCAATAATTAGATTCTTGATTAACTTAATTTTTTTGGTTCATAGATCTCGAAAGCTACTGGTGAAGACGGACCATGCACTTGTTGGTATAGGGAGGATATCGTTTGTATTATTTTATTTTTGTCTATAAAAATATAATAATTAACATTTGTTTTAAAATCTGCTGGCATTCAAAATAATTTGCTTACCAATTTATTAACAATGATCATTTTGGATGTTGCTTTTACGGGTTTATTCAATATCTATTTAACTACTTGTAATATATACACCCCTATACAATAATGTAGGAATCCAGTTACTACGGCTACGAATTTGGCGTGAACAGGTGCACCGAAGCGAAGAAAGGCAAGGAACATGGATGTTGTCATCGTCAGCTGATAGAGTAATGTAGCCCGTAATACAGATTTCTAGTTTCTCCCGTCATTTCTGAATGAGGTATGATATTCATTTTGACTGGTGTGAATGAATTGCGGCGATTGAAATTACTATTACGATGTCTATTCATCAGGAAAACCATTTTTCGTACGATTCATCGACCGTATACTGATACGATACCAGTGCGAATCAGACAGTGCACCTTGTAGTTGTACTGGCAGCTTCGCATGTGTACGATATGTACAGGAGAGGGTGGTTAATGCTGGCCTGGTAGTGGTACACAGTATTATGAGTATATGGTTTTATTCTGGGGCCTGTGGGCGTATTTCCATTTCTATGACCTGTTGGTATTTCCATGCACTTTCAATTTCTGAATGGAAAGGTTCTGGGACAACTTTGCCCTTTCAAGAATGGGGAGATCGTAGTCTGAAGGCTTCAGGCTTATCCTTCACTTGGGTCGAATATTCCACCTTACCACCAGTTGGAATAACCACCCAAGTGAAGAGCCCGAAGTCTTCGGACTAGGGGAGATCCTAGACCGATAAAACGGGTCTATTTCGATCAGGATTTGCTTCGCTGAGGCTATCGCCTGGCTACGCATCCTTCCTCAATAGACCGTTAACGCCGCTAGAGACGCCTGTGATGAAGCCCAAAATACCCTCGGCAAATGGTGGTCCCCACCAAAAATCACGATAAAAATCATGAAAAATGGTGTAAACCACCATTTTTCGACGCTAAAATAATTCAATATATATTAATAATGATAAATGGAAGGAAAAACTTACCTTTTATCCCATTTCGCTACCTATAAAGTACCATTTTAGGGCGATATCTGTGGCACGGCAGCTCACGCAATCTTGAAAACAGTACGAATGAGCTAAAATGAAAGACTTTCCCTGATTGGCTGACGATTAACCTTTAACCTCAAAAAGTCGATCAAATCAATTAGGATCGTGAAGACGACTGTGGTACCCTCTGATTTCACGCGGAAAACACGGATTTTAATTATTTTTTTTGGAAACCTTCAAGGTAATCTGAAAATATATATATTCTTCTTACTGCTCATATATAATAAAATATGATCTAGACCTAAAATATGTTGATTTTTCGTGAGGGTGCGCGGCCTCACCCTTTCTCCCATAGACGCTGTGTATTGTAGCTTCAACAACCTTCACTACACGCTGAATTGGGGCGTTTTCTGACTCTCTGGAGGGGGCACCACCAAAAGTCAGAAATCGTTAAAAAAACCCCTCCGAGAGTCAGATTTTTCTGTCTAGGGAGATCCATGCAGTTATAAGTCATGAATGCATTATATTCCTTCACCGAGCTAACAAGCAAAAAAGAATCATCACTTCCCGTCATCTAGCTGACAAGGAAAAAAAAGTCATAAAAGAATGGAAAGACCCTTGCTTTTTAAAAATGACTTTATGAAGTTGTTTTGGGTGAATGTAATGGGCTTTGTAACTTAATAACTTATTTTGGGTACATATGTCTTTGTTGATATTGCCGAATAAATAATAGTTATAATTGTGCACCTTAGCAATGTATGATTTATAATTTTATTAAACCTCAGATACACTGTAATTTCTTTTTCTCTCTGTTCTATTTGTACAGGCTTAGTTCCCCATGACCTGTGGCAGCCATGGTCCTGTTCATTAACATCAGCGTAGGTCAAAGGGTAGAGGTCATATACAAAGGTGAAGTTCACGAGGGAACAGTGAAGTACAAGGGAGGTCTCTCCAATACAACTGGTGATTGGGTTGGAATAGATCTTGATGAACCAGGTAGGGCTACATGATATTACCATAAGTCATAATATTAAATATGTTGACGAAAAGATTGGGAGGCTATCAAATCCTTAGCCGCTGATTGACAAAGCTGGAAGAAGAGGACCGCCTCATGTGTCGGACGATGCGGGAGATACTACCAGTACTTGGTCAAAGTCTTAAGTAATTTTGTCATTCAAAACATTTCTTCCGAACAATATTGAACAAATGTTTGCATTATTTTTGTATACAGCATATTTTGGATATGATTAATTCAATAAACGGTCAAAAATTATCATGAAAAATGTATAATGGGAAGAATGAAATGAAAAAATGGCAATCTTTTACAATCAAATTTTTTTTCATGGCCTCAGTGATATCATCAGTATTGCATTTCTGTAACATTTGTCATTTCTACGTTTATTTTATTTTCATAATGTTCAGTTGGTAAACACAATGGTCTTTACAAAGGACGGCAATACTTCAGCTGCAGAACAAATCATGGGATATTCATCCATCCATCTCGCATCAGATTTACTTTCACCAAGAGAGGGTAAGTGACATGGATGATGATGATGATGATGATGGTTATGATGTTGGTGGTGATGGTGGTGCACTCGTGATGATGTTGAAGGTGATGATCATGATATTGACGGTAATGATCATGGTATTGATGGTAATGATGAGAAAGATGGCGGCAATGATGGTGGTGATGATGAGAATAATGATGATGATAATATTGATGATAATGATGATATTGACAATGATGATGATGATGATGTTGGTGGTGATGATGATAAGGATGATGACGATGATGGTGGTGGCAATGATGATGATGATGATATTGACAATGATGATGATGATGTTAGTAGTGGTGGTGATGATGATGGTGGTGGTCATGATGATGATGATGATGGTGGTGGTGGTGGTGGTGGTGGTGGTGGTGGTGGTGATGATCAAGGAGGATGAGGATGTTGATGATAATGGTGATGATGATAATGATGATGATGGTGATGATGATTATGATGATGATGATGGTGCTGGTGGTGATGGTGATGATGATGATGGTGGTGGTGATGATGGTGTTAATGGTGGTGGTGAGGGTGATGATGGTGAGGATGATGATGATGATAGCAGTGATGAAGATGGTGGTGGCAGTGATGATAATGATGATAATGGTGATGGTGATGGTGGTGGTGCTAGTAGTGATGATGATGATGGTGCTAATGATGATGATGTTGGTGTTGCTGCTGCTGCTGATGATGAACGATGCTGCTGCTGCTGCTGCTGACGATGGAAATGATGATGTTGAAGTGGCCAAGAAAACTTTTGGTTGGCCTCTTTCGACTGGCTCTCAGAAACCATGGCATTTCCTACATCCATCATATATGATTTGACTTTATTAAAGTCAGTCCGTCATGATCGACAGGACTTTCTGTTGCGAGCGCGCACGGACGGCGTGTTGTGCATTGGCAACAACGATAACTGAACATTTCCTTGCTTACGCACCTTGCCAAGCTCAGACACTCGGAAAACTTCGTACGAATTTCCGAGCCATGATTCCTCCTCTCTTCAGCTTCGGTTTTTCTAAAAATGTACGAACCGCATACGTATGAGATTGCCGAGGTGCGAGCCAGTGAAATATAACTTGCTCGCTCGCTATTCCAGGGTAAAAATGCCATGATTTTTCTGTTCACCAATATTCGTAATAAAAATGGCAGCGGCCATTTAGCCACGCCCTAAACGTCGTGTCGCCCCGCCTTTAAGAGAAGGTTAATGATACATGCGGTTGTGTATTACCCTTTTGTTATTTCTTCTTTTCCTTGCAGGCTATTTGATACATACAAGTCAGTCAGCCCTGAGTCTTCAGTTGAGGGAACACTTTTCACAACAGAAAGTGAGTATGAAGGAGAAATAAATAGGCCTCTAGTACACCAGAGATTCAACCTTTGTAGAACATGCATGAGTTGTGTTTTCAAATGAACTTGAGGCTTTCATCACAAGGGAATGGTTGAGAGCATGGTTATTATGGTCATGTTTTCTATCACTGTTGTTGAGCTGTTTCATTACTCACTATTTAATTTTTCCTCGTGCACATTCTAGAATGGTTGGCAATTATCTGCGTTTTCATCGAAAATGTTGTTTAAGCTTAAGTGAACACCTTTTTTTGCTTGTCTGCCCAGCAGTGGAAATATCAAGTTATCACGGCCATGCCCCCCTCCCCCTATTGGCCAATACTGCATCCACCTGTGCAAACAGAAGGCTACTCCTATACCTTTATATGGTTTTAAATCAGAAATACCTGTACCTGTGGTTGGAAGTAATTGTGAGATCTTAGGAATCTTCTTTTTTTTCTGGAACTTTTATTTCAATTTTGCAAATGCAAAGTTCCTGAAACATACGGTATGGATTTACAATATTATCAGGGTGGGGATGGCGGTGGGAAATTTTTAATCTTATTTGTAATAATCAGCAATTGTCAACAGAAGAGATATACACATTTTTATTGTAATCAAGTATTTATCTTTCAAATAGTACATGAAACCATTTTAATTTCTAATATCTTTGTTTGTAATGCAGAACCCAAAGTCCTAGACTACTTTGATGGAAGATCGATCGGTGAATCGTACATGAACACGGCAAGAAGTGGCTTTGAAGGTATAATATTATAGTACACAAATATTGAATATAAAGGATATATTTTGGGGACAACTTTGAATTCTCCTATGTCACGAGGCGTAGATGATACACTTCTTTTTGGCGCCAAATTTGACTGAATGGTATATTTTTTACAACTGTATGAGCATGGTCATCTATCATTTGTCATATATCTTGATTGCATTTTCTTTAGCTGGTTAATAGTTTTTACTATTACTATTACAAGTCATAGTTTACCCAAAACAAAATGTTCCCTTAAAACAGTTTATTATATATATTTTTTGGATAGTTTACAGTTTTCACAGTTGACCATTAATAATGAAAAGTACATATAGTAACCTTTGCAATAATAACTTTCCTGGAAGGGAGGAAGTATGAGGAAACATTGAGGTAAATTCTTTGTGAGATAAGAAGTGTGAACCATCTTAATACCATTGTATTTTCAGAGGATTCCGATACCTGGTTTGCCGGCAAATCAGCTAGACTCCACACCAGGAGTTACAGCGAATCCTCCACCCCTACCTACAACCTCGGACACCCCATCGGCGGTACCTACAAGAAGAAGAATGACGATGAGAAGAGAGACTCGCGACTCAGGATACGTCCGCAGTCCGCACTTGGATCCACGACTCCAAATCTCTCTGCCCGGAGCTTGAACTACTCCATGCTCGGCCACACGAGGCCCATGTCGGGGAGACTGAGTGCGTCGTTTGATAAGGAGACGGGGCGGGCGTCGGTTCTTGGGATGTCGTTCGGAGGTGAAGATGACATCCCGTTCATCTCGTCGCCATCCATACCCAAAACTCACATGCCCCATCCTTCGATGAGTAAGCAAGAGGTGATTGGATGGGGCATGACGCATAGGCCTAGAGAATGGACCCTCTAAGCATAGTAACAGAGATGCTAACCTTGAGACGTGCAGGATAGAATTAATTCAAATGTGAATCACTTAACAGCTGAGTCAGATATTTTCTCATGAGAGAAAGCATGACTATAACCATGCTTTCTCTCCTCATGAAATGTATGTCTCAGCTGTTAAGTGATTCACATTTTAATTTCTACCATAAATATTCCGCAACGTTTGGCATCTCTGCAGTCATGCATGGCCTTTCATGGTAATCGATAAACCAGTAAAACTTGTCTATATTGGTCACTGAATGGAAATGGGAGGACAATTTCCTAAAAGGATAACTTACCCAAAAGACGACTTACCCAAAGGATATATTCTCCAATGGACAATCCCCCGAGGACACTTCCCCCAAAGAATATTACTGCGAAGAACAAAATCCAATGAACATTGTGCGGATCTTCTTGGGAATTATGCTCCGAAAAAAATCACCTTGGGGAAACTGTCTTCTGGAAGAGCAGTTTTCTGGTGTCATTCTCCTTTGGAGCAGTTGTTAAAAATTAATTGTCCCAAGGGTTGGGGGAGGATGGCATCTATGAGAAGGCTTAAGGCCAAGGCACACCAAACGCGGCACGGCATCATGGCACAGTTTTTACACGATGTCTCCCCTGTGATTGGCCAATTCTTGACCATCCTTTGCACGGAGGAGCGCACTGGCCAATAACAACCAAGATACCACGTAAAAACCGTCCCGTTAGGCCGTGCCGTGTTTGATCTGCTGGGGCCTTTAGGGGAGGCTGTATCACTTGCAGTCTCCAAAGCTTTGCTTGAGATCTTGTACGGAAGAAAAGTTACAACTAGGGAACAGTGCTGTAGTCCTAGGATAAGCGGAGTCGGTGCATGCCCTTGAAAAGAAGAGGAATGTGTAAAAAAAAGGAACCAAAAAAGCGAAAATTTTCTCCTTAGAATTCACGTTAGTTCTCCTTAGAATAAGGGGGATGAAAAGTTCTTGTGGGCATCAAGCTATTGTAAATACTTGAATGGAAGTTGTTTACTTTGTAATACATCCTTTATCTCTTCTCCTCACAGTGCTAAGAATACATTACAGATTTATTAATTTCCTTTTAAGCAAATATTACAGTAATAAAAGAACTATAAAATTACTTTTATGTTAAAATAATATGAAATGGAAAAATGATATGTGTTCCTATATTAGTTAATTCTTTCAATTGCATACCGATTGTCTTTCACTTTTGTAAAACTAGAAAAAAAAAAACAATTACTTATTGTTTATATAGTATGTAAAAGCCGTGCAAATATGATCAATTAGAAATGAATTGTTAGAATTAATAGATAGTCGAGTGAGATTATAAGAAATAATTTGTAGTAGGCTACACATCCAAAAGAGGCATGTTTCATTCTTTTTGTATCCAAATGTGCAGCACAAGTATGAATTAAGCATTCAAAGTTCAGTTTAATCATATATCTGTTGTACAGTGGAACCTCGTTATAAAGAGGTCGGATATGGCGAGATACCTGTTATAACAATAACGAGGTCGGATATAGCGAGATATTTGTTATAACAAGGTGATTTTATTGGTCCCAGCTCTTTATAGTACTTTGTTTTTTTTACCCTGATATACAGTATGTACTGAGGAACCTGATATAACAAGGTAATTTTTCATGGTCCCAAGGACCTCATTATAAAGAGGATTCACTGTATTATGTACTTCACATCATGCTTACAGATCAATCCGTAGTTCAATCGATAATGCTGCAAAATTCATAAAGTGTGATATTTATATTTTTGTATTCTGTAGGACTTGATTCATGTACGTCAATAATACCACCATCAAGCATTTCATTAAGCTTGTTGTAACGACAAGCACTCGTTGTCACTAACAGTGACATGTACCATAGCAATAGTCAATGACAGTACAGTCAAACCTCGTTAAAAAGAGCACTGATATAACGAGCTCTCGTTATAACAAGGTGCATGTAACTCTCCTGGACCCATCTCTTTGTATTTTATTGTATTTTGGCCCTGATATAACAAGGTTTCAATATAAAGAGGTAATTACTCTGGTCCCAACGACCTCGTTAAAACGAGGTTAGACTGCACTTTTCAG
>BQKZ01004364.1:51899-70717 GCA_036244855.1 Temnopleurus reevesii | reverse complement strand
GTCGGTTGAACGTGTCACTTTGAATGAAGTATTCTCTCGTTGCGCACGTTCGAACGCAACCGTGATTTAGAATTAATGCTTTATATAGAATATTATACTTTAAGGAAAAGTTGCAGTATTGCATCTTTATAGTAAAAAGGTGCGCTATTAGTCATTATAAAAAGGTTCAATATTGCACCCGAAAGGGTATTCACAGTGTGCAAAATTGTATCTCTTTTGACATGGATATTCTTCATTTTATATGGTAAAATTCACCCAAATGGTGTCTTTAAACATCGGTTTATGTTTCTACAATTGTTACTGTTTATGCAACTCCAAATGAATGTGTATAATGAATAGGAAGGAGTAGTTATACGAACCGTCCTTTTTCGCCGTGTTGATTTGCCTGGATTTAGGTCTTGCTTTTCTCAACAGCTTCATGACTTGACAGCTTCCCTAGAAAGCACAAAGAAAAAAAAATCAAATGCTATCAAAAGAATTGTGTGAATTTGCTATAAACAAATCGGGTGAATTTTGGTTTGTCCAGAACAGTTTAGTACAATGATGTCCACACTACGATCGGTTACAAAATCTGCGGGTTTGATTATTCTTATATTGATTATTTTCACCAACCAGAGAATGAGTGATTACCACTGCATTCTATAGATTCTTCAACCAACTTTTTTGTGGGCAATATTCTGCCCAGTGTTGGGTAAAATGATGTTAAACTGTTTTAAAGACTTGGTCTACGCTAGAAAAGTCTTGCTTTAATTAAAACAGAAAAATCAGACGAACAGATCAAACAAATTGAAGCAAATCGGACAATAAATGAGAAAGATATGAACATTTCAACGTTATAACTCAAGAGTTGTCTGTCGTTCAATTGGCAACGTTGTGTCAAAAGCCTCTGTTCAATGCTTAACGCAAACGGATTTTTTCTCGTCGATACATACATGGATACAAATACATTTATTGATTCAACCTTTTAAAAATTGGAAGAAAAAAAAGCATTGATGGATTAAAACGGATTCTTAAAAACAATAAGTAATAGTAAGTTTACTGAGAGGGAGTTCATGACAGACGTCATCACACGTGACCGAAAGCCACGAGTTATGACAAATGCCGTACAGTAATTTATGAAAAACACTGTTCAGTCGTTATCATTGAAATATTAATAACTTTCTTATTTCTTGTCGGATTTACTTATTTTTTTTTATCCGTTCGTCTTGATAAATGATAATTTATGATGTCATTTTGATTTTGGAGTTGAAGTAAAATCTAAATCACTGCGTGAATAAAATTTGCTTAATCTACTATGTCAATTTTTAAATTCAAACGGTTACTCCATGCCAAAAAACATTGCTTTGATTAGAAGCGCAAAATTAGACGAACAAGTCAAAGAAAGTTTGAGCGAAATCGGACAATAAATAAGGAGATTACGATTTGTTTAAGAATATCTAAAAAAAAATAATTCAGTTATATTTTTAGAAAATTCGCAACTTTGGATCACGTGAAATGAAATGGTGATGACGTAGGTTTGTCACTTCTCTACAATTGGCTTATTGTATATTGTTGCTTTTAAATCCCTTATTTTTGTTTATCTTTACAACAAATTACTATATGTTGATAATCTAAATTTGTTATATTCAACAATTATGATCAAGGAATGGATAGCTTCAAAATAAGTCTCATTTAAAAGAGGAAATGATCAATTAAATATGATTTTAATGAACAATCAATAATAATAAGATTTATTCATGGAATGAATTGCTGTAATAAAGAGAATGTAAATATTGTCAACACTAGTATCTGGTTCTAACGATTTCAGTTATGCTATAAATCATTGATTGCATAAATATGAAGAATTAACATTTCAATAATTGTTTTATTTTAGATCATATTGTTTTTGTACAATTTATTATGTTTTTTAATTGTTTTTCAAATCATATTTCTTTCTTTTTTGTATCATTTTTGTCATTGTACAATTGTACATTGTACATTGGTACAATATTTCAGAAGTTATATTTTTCTAGATGAATTCGTCGAGAAAAGGAATTATTGTTGCGTCCAATGGCTTTAAAACAGAGTATAAAAAGCAAAATACATTTATTAGACAACACTTATTCTAGAGAAGTGACGAACCTACGTCATCAACACGTCAGGTCACATGACCCAAAGTTTTCAATATGCAGGAAATATAACTGTTTTGAAAATCTTACGATATTTTTCAAATATTCATAACTCTTCATGAAGAGATTTGCAGGTGTAAAAGAGGGGCCGTGCGATCACCCCCACACTTTTAAAAAATGTTTAAAAATGCTTATATCCACAGCCACCCACTTTTCTAAACGTTCCGCGGCCTCTGTAAAAGACGGTCGAATAGGTTACACAAAGTATAGTGGAAACATGGGACACACATATTCGGTCAGCATGCCTACCCTTCCACACTCATCATTCTGATATATTTGGAGTAGGCAGCCCCGAACCAGATGACGACAGTATGCATGGTGCGTCACTACCATGGCGGCAGGCATGAAGCTTCCGAATATGTCTACACATGCATTCCCCGGCCGGTTACCAATACCTTGTGGCCTTTAACCGCCATTTCCTAGTTTTGGGATCCTCTCTATATAAACTATGTCTAACGAAAAGGGAAAATTGCGTGGTTACCATATTTACAAGAACGATTCTTTCTGTAAGTTCACGCCCAGTATATCATAACGCTGTTAAGAGTGGTACCTCCATGGCAATTTATAGAAAAATGTTAAACATTTTTGATTAATTTTCCATTCATTTTATGAGAGAGCAGACCGAAAATGATCGAAAATGAAAATGAACATGGATGTGTATTTGGTGATTCGCTCATCGATTGCAGATTTATGTTTACCTAATTAGTATTCCTCATGATTATGCATAAGAGGCAGCCTGATAACTAACTACATGGAGTTCAAAGTCTGAAGTCTCGAGAAAAAAAAGTTTATCATATGCAGAAGCCCGATCGTACGTGAACAAAGATCTCATTTGTTTCGAGAATGTTGTATTGCCAGTAGCGGATCCAGGGGGGTGGGGTGTTCCGCGCCGACGCACACCTCCTGTTTTTCGGCAAAAAAATGAAAGAAAAGGGGAAAAACGATAGGGAAGTAGGCGGAAAATCACTCACTTTTATATATATATTTTTTTTTAATCTGCTCTTAGATGCCAGGAAATCGCATTTAAGAAAAGTTAATTTTCATTTTTTTTTTCGGAACAAATCGACACATATCAATGGCGTATCCAGGCGGGGGCGCAGGGGACGCGCCTTTTCTCCCTTATGTTTTGTTTTATTCGCAGAGCTGCGATTTTCGATTTAAATAGTCCATCAGCCTGCTGTGACAATGATTGTGAGTGTGCATACATATGATTAAGCAGTCCAATAATGTGCGATGACACAGACGCCAAACTTTCCTTCACGATGTAAATCATTATCGTAGCGAATTCATTATCATTATCATTATATTATCATTATATAATAATTAAATAATAGTGACTGGCCTTGAGGGAAATATGACATATAGTGCCTGAACTGGTATCATCATTGCCCGAGTCGTAAGACGAGGGCAATATGGTGCTTGTGAGGGCACTTTATGTCATATTTCCCGAAAAGCCAGTCACTATTTCAATTATTATCCGTAAACAATTATACATATCTGAATCCAAATTATACATATCTGAATCCAAATTATCCAAATTATTCCACACAATGAATCGGTTCAAATTCGGCGCTGCCATGTTTGTTTACGATGACGTGCGTGAGAAAATTTACAAATTTGATCGATAATATCGATACCTATCGATACCGAAATCTATTTTGGGTACAGAAAATTCCCGGATGGAGGGATATAAAAGCCAAAAGCCGCCCTTCGAGAATGCGTGTAATTCCTATGGGATTTTTTCGGGGAGGGATCTATGGCCAATAATATATCCCTCGATCGTTTCTCCTATCGATAATGTGTGAAATTGCGGTCGCTATGATTTTGTAAAAGCCCAGTGGAGACGCCTTATAAGGGTAATAATATATTATCATTATCGTAGACGGCTCTACATGATAAGGCATCCTACTTTGCGCCAGGACTCTTCTCTGCGCGTCATTGACATATAGGCGATGTAAAAACAGCGCCCGGTAAAATGAAGCACTTTTCCTGAATCTCATCAACTGCATGTAAAGTGAATGGGATGCAGAGAAGGACGCCAAATATTTTAGGGTGCAAAAATGAGAGGGGTGTATTTCATCGAAATTGACATTGTTCCTCCTTTCTAGGCCAAATTTCACCGATATATTTCATACATACTATTATTCCAGGCGGGTGCGTAGGGGATGCACGCCCCTTGTAAGTTTTTTTTCCTAAAGTGCTCTTAAAATGCGATGTGGGCGGGGGCATACATCTTCCCACACCCTCCCCACTTGGACATAATGCAAGAAGCCTATATTTTTTAGATGTCATTTCTTATTTAGTTACTCCAATGCAGAAATTTTGTGTTTAGAAAACGCCACTTTCATTATCTATTTTTCAAAAATCTCCCTACCATGGGAGGGGGACACCCCCTCCCATGTTCTTTACCTTTACCTCTTGGTCTTTACCTATATAATCAAATTTTTCAGACGTCATTTCTCATTTGTTATTCCAATGCAGAAGTTTTGTGTTTATAAAACGCCACTTTCATGATCTATTTTTCAACAATCTCCTTACTGGGGGAGGGGGACACCCCCTCCCGCACCCTCCCCCACTCAGACATGATGCAAGAAGCCTATATTTTTTCAGATGTCAGAAATTTAGCCACTTACATGATCTATTTTTCAAAAATCTCCCTACCGTTGGATGGGAACACCCCCTCCCACACCCTCCCCCGCTTGGTGTCTTCACCTATGTAATCATATTTTTCAGATGTCATTTCTGATTTAATTACTCCAATGCAGAAGTTTCGTGTTCAGAAAACGCCACTTTCATGATCTATTTTTCAAGAAAACCCTCCCCATGTTGTTTTTTTTTAAAGATTTTTCTCACTAATACTGTAACAGAAGTTTAGTGTTCCTAAAACGCAATTTTCCTGATCATCCTACCGTGGGAGGGGGAAATGCCCTCGATTTGGCCCATTCCCCCCTTCAAATTTTTATTGATAGTAATCAATAGCCCAAATGCAGTCTTGGTAAATATTCTAAAATGTGAATTTTACGTACGGGATGTTTATCATGAAATATATATAAGTTATGTTTAGCTTTATGCCTACATCCAAGATCAATCTATATCTTACACATGTTTCGAGTCCAGGGGCCTGTAACACAAAAGATGCAATTAAACTTACAATAAATATTTATCGTAAGTCTATGGCAAAATGTGTACCAAAGAGATGCAATTAATTGCAAGATTAAGTGCATCCCTTTTATGTTACAGGCCCCAGAGCATATTGTATTACGAACTGATTCGGTTTGAAAATTTGAGTTTTACCATTAAATCATATTTAGTGTCCTATCCTTGTTATGAAAATATGTTATTTTTTTTTATTGGGCATGTGCAAGATTATTTCTGAGATTTGAGTAAAGAATGATAAAGAGGGATACACGAAAGTTAAATTCTGAAATTTTCTTCCAGTTCCGTGCACGAGAAGCCTTTTTGTGCATATCATAATCAGTTGAGCTTGAGGTTAAAGCATTTGAAGGAGACAATCACTGCCAATGGGAATTTATTCCAATTTTTTTACAGATGTTTAACGATATGTTCTTAGTTCCCTTTTCAAAATTGTCAATTCCATAAAACAAACCCAAGACTAGGCTATACTTACTGATTTTACGATGATAATCCAGTCAGATCTTCTGCTCTCCCGAATTAGAACGTCTCCACGTCTGGAGGAATGGAAAAAAAAGATCATATTTAAAAGTATTCAATATATCTTTTTTATCATCACCTCAATTCAAATTTAAATCGAGGTTCCAATTGACATTTACTTTTGTTCGAGTATCGGCCATTGTGACTGAGTTCTCATATCTAAACAAGGTGAAATTCATTTTCACCTAAAACCACCCTTCGTGCATAATTTGGCCATAAATCATGGATTTGTATGAGATTTTGTCTCAAAATCACATTTTTTTTGTGACAAAAAGTTGACTTTTCCAATGTATATACTTGTAAAAGCTTGACTATGCGTACAATATTGACATATCAGCTTTGTATACTATGTGGCGAATACAGATTTTGTAATGGGCTTCATACTTCATATTTCATTAATATGAATGTCCCATTACAATGATATTTAAAATTAAGCAGATTCGGACAAAAAAAAGTTGATATGAAAAACCATATATTTTTGTAATGGAAGGGGCCCACAGTAATGATATTCCTTTCTAATTATGACAAATTCATAACGCCTTGATCTGATACCAAACATCGTGAATATCAGTTATGGATACGATATCAGAAACCTAAAAAAAGTTTCCCGTACCCCTCAATTTCTCAATGTATGTTTAAAAAAAGAAAATGTTTGGCAGTGAAACCTCCTTGGTAAATGCATTTTTAGTAAAATGCACACTGTGCAGTGTGCATTGTGCAGTGCAAGACGCCACACTTTGGTCATGTTGGTAACTCTTTGCTGCTCCACCGTCATCACATGACTAATGAAGTTAGGAAACGCGCTGTTCCATTATCACCAAACTCATTACAAACCAACCAACCAGCAAACAGACAAACATTTTCAATTGTAATCTGTTTTTATGTTGAAGGGGCATAAGGGTAAAAAATTGTGTCGTTTTATTCAAATGTGAAGTCAGTTTCTTGTACATGTTGGTAATTTTATTAAAATTTAAATTTCATAATAGATTAACATACGCAGTGGACAATTTATTACTTGGTCAAGATACTCATGAATAAAGGGATGACGATGAAATAAAGGGTGAATAATTAAATAATTTGGAGAGAGAGTGGGATTAAGAAATTAAATAATTACCCAAATGTGCAGGCTAATTGATGAATCGACGTTTAAAACTGCATATTCTGATAGAACCAATCGGGTATAGGTGCACCATCAGTACAGTTTACAAAATTGTATTTTAATTCGATGAAAGCACATTATCAACAGGGTGTACGATTAAGACTGAAGGGCCGTTTCATAAAGTTGCCTTTGAAATTTACTCAATATAATAAAAATAAAAAAATCGCAGCTGATCTTACGTATTTTTTCCTTATATCGAATGGAAAAGTGATAAGACATTTACAGAATTTCACGAGATCCATATCTATTATGAAGAACTCACTTGAAGTAAGAAAAGACACACTTCTTTGGGTTCTCCGCCAGTCGATGTAGAGGCCACCCTTCGAGAAAGCGCAGATTTCTGTTGAGTAAAGGGGAAATCGTTGTGTTAATAATTATGATCAGACAATTAGAAGGTTTTACACTAATTGTTATCATTATCATTGTTATTGATATTGTTATAATTATTATTATCATTAGTAATATGATTACTATCATTTTCATTATTTTTTATTGTTATTATCATTTCTATCATTGATTTGATTTGATTTGATTTGATTTATTTGTTTTTCCATTTCAAAAACATACAATATTACAAAGAAAGTAGTACATGAACATTATCAGGCAAATTAAATTTGAAACAAAATTAAAAGAAAAATCACATACCAATATTTACATGATAATTGTTTATGGTTGAATTATACGACAAAAAACAGATTATGAATTTGAAATAGAGGGGTGTGCTGGAAGAAGCCAGGCTTGTAATACGCACACCCCGGCTTAATGTTACACTAAAGAAAATGATTATAGTCGTACTAAGGAATAACAAATAAAGAAATGGTGAAATCCGGAGATGCATCTAACATACGGTATGGTGAAATAAAGGAAAAGGCAGAAGTATATAGGTGCTCGTGCGACTCAAAGCAGCCGGTATTAACGAGCTTGAATTTCTAATACGGTCCAAGGGTTGGCGAGGGTCAGGTAATGAGAACCAATGTATTACGTCGTAACAATTCGTCGTCATGAGGACTGGTGTTAAACAACAATAATCATTGAAATTTCCATAATGGTGCTTGTACGTCTCAAAGCGGCCGGGATCAACGAGCTTTAAACTCCGCATACGATTAAAGGACCGGCGAGGTTTCATCACGCCATTCGTTCTCGGAATGGATTTCTGAATATGTTACAACAATTGTTCGTCATGAGATCTGGTGCTAAACAATAATTATCATTATGATTATCCTTTAGGTGCTTGTACGTCTCAAGGCAGCTGGTATCGACGAACTCGAACTTCGCATACGATCTAAGGGATGGCGCGAGGGTTCTCGGTATTGAGAACCAAAGTATTACGTAACAACAAAATCTTCGCCATGTGGGCTGGTGCTAAACGATTATTGTTATTAATTATCATATTAATAGTGACGATATTTAGATGCTTTGATTAGATAAAGGCAGCTGGTATCAATGAACTCGAACTCCGCATACGGATCCAAGGGATGGCGAGGGTCAGGTATTGAGAATTAATGTATTACGTCAAAACGAATCTTCGCCTTGGGGAATGGTGCTAAACAATTGTCATTAATGGTGAGGGTCAGGTATTGATAACGTACGTATTGCGTCACAACGAATGTTCGTCATGGGAACTGATGCTAAACAATAACTATCGTTGTTATTACCATAATTTAGGTACTTGTACGTCTCAAAGCGGCTGGTATCAACGAACTCGAACTCCGCATACGGTCAAAGGGATGGCGAGGTTTCATCACGCCGTTCGTTCTCGGGATGGATGGCGCAGGCGTGGTCGAATCGGTGGGCGATGGCGTGACATCTTTGAAGGTGAGTTACACTACAATGCAATAATCATGGTGTTAAGTTCAACGCCAATTTTCGTTTGTCCCACGTAAGAGCTCCTGCACCTCGGGTGTTAAATGTTACACTATTTGGTGTCAATTTGGAGGTGTATAGGCATTGGCTTTGTCCCTTATACGATGGGTTATGCTTCATACACTACGATAATCATAGTTAATTTGTGCTTCACCTTATTTTATAGCTCTTACATAATTATTGAGCCATAAAATAAAAGGAAAAAATGCATATTGTTGAATTCAATTGGAAGTGTATTTTATGTCCTGTAAATCAGAATGGTAAACTCTAAATTTGTCTTTACATCCGTCCACACCAATTAAGAAATAAATCAAAACTGTCCATATTTCATAAACTAGTAAAAATAGGGATAATGTCATATTATCTCTTGAAAGCAAAATGTTATATTTCATTCTAAAACTATGATGTGATACATTACTGCGATTTACATTTTAATTTAATAACTACTACCTTCAGCTTTAATATTTGTTAACATAATAATAAATAATACTTCAAACTTTATGCTCTAATTGTCTTTTTTTTTTCTTAAAAGCCTGGTGATCGAGTCTACGTGTGCCAGCCAATCACAGGCTCGTATGCCGAGTATTGTTTAGCAGAAGCTGACAGAGTTTACAAACTTCACGAAAACTTGAGCTTTGAGGAGGGGGCTCTTCTTCCAATCCCTTATTTCAGTGCGCTCCGTGCTTTAACCAGGTATGAACATTTTGAAAGATTTTTATTTTNCAAGGAATAGTGGATTACAAACCTGACAAAAGCATTGTCGTTTTGTTGAGGGTTGAGTAGAGTTGACAGCCCACCAGCCATGAAGATTCGAGTGTAGTCCTTCAAATAGAACGAGAAAGGATATTGATTGAAGTGAGAAAATCAGCAACATCACTGTCATCATCATTATCATCACCATTATCGTCATCATCATTATCATCATCACCACCATCACCAAGACCACCACCACCACCGTCATAGCTGTCATCATTACTACCACCACCATCACCATCATCATCATCATCATCATCATCATCTTCATCATTATCATTATCTCACCATAATTGTCATCGTTGTCATCACCACCACCATCATCATCATCATCATCATCATCATCATCATCATCATCATTATCATCATTATCATCATCATCATCATAATCATCATCATTAGCATCATCATCTCACCGTAATTATCATCGTTGTCATCATCATCATTACCATTATCATGATTATCGTAGTTGCGGTTATTGTCATCATCATCATCGTATTCGTCATTATCTTCACTTTCAAATCTATTTATAGCATTATCATTAAAAATGAAAACCATAATACCTTGGACTCATCCATGAAACAGAAAGGAATTACAAGAACAAAAAAACAAAAAAAAAACAAAGAGAATATAGATAATTTCTACATAAATGACTAAATGAATTAAAGAATAAAAGTAGATACTCACATTTCCATTGATACTGATCATTTCTATGCGTTCTCTCGCTATCACTGTAGCCTGTCTCTTGGCTCTGTTTACAAGACCCAATTCCTATGGCAAATCAGAAAATAACGTAAGTTTTGTATATATAAACAATTCTATTGGAATTTGGAATTTATTCATTTGAACGTCATTGACATGTACAGCCAACATTTTGTTCTGATTGGAATTTGGAATTTGGAATTTATTCATTTGAACGTCATTGACATGTACAGCCAACATTTTGTTCTGATTGTTACATTCTTTTTGTTGCAACCGTTATCTGCATTAGTACAGCATTTTCGAGTCTAAACTTACTTGTACTAAGTGATGATTAAATGGATATATTTTAGTGCCCCTTTCCTTTGAGGTCAAAATGATTCAAAGAACAAATTATTTCTGACTTGAATGAAAGTTAAACAACTGGTGCAAAAATCGACAATAAGTATGGTTGTCTGAATATCTTCTTACATCAATTTGATTGAAGACTTGTCAATTTTAGGACGTATGCCATAGTTAATTTCGCGTGAGCTTTATTAAACTATCAATTATGGGTAATGTTTTTTTTTAAAGTAATTTCAATTCGACTTACCCCAAATGTCTCTCCTCGGTTGAGGTAAACGACTGTCCTGTTTTCATGAGTCCCTTCATCCATCACACTCACCACCACTATAATACAACGTATTGAGAATGAAAAGTGTTTTTATCGAACCATTTTATTCCTTATATGATGTTTTCACTATCATGGTACTCTTCCTTGTGGAAAACATCCCCTTATTGAATAATTGTATAATATTGTAATTTATTTATTTAATCATGGTAAAAAGTCTGCTATTAGTCAAAATCTATAATGGAAACCTAAGACAAGAAAAACTAAACAAAATTAGACAAACATATGACATGAAAACAAAAATAACAAAAACATAAAGTCGATAAAATAATCATAAGCTTGAAAATTAATACGACTTAAGTAAGTCTTTACCATTCTTGTCGAGTTACATTACAAGCGTAAATTTCCTACGTCGCATAGTTGTACATTTCTATCGTGACGTAGACACACGCATTATAGTGTACGGCCGTGCACTATAACTAGATTCTTGTATGACAATGACAACGCGTATTGTACATGGCCTATTACTTTAACCGTATGTGTCACTGTTGTAACTTTTGGCTATTATGAAAACATGTTCAATGAAAAATTGAATTCTGAACTTGAAAGTCACCTGATCCTGAGAGAATGAAGTAGAAGTTTTCTGCCCAATGTCCTTGTCTCAAGATGATTCTTTGTGCTTGATAAGAGACGTAATACCCGACTCCTACGATCTCTTGCTGCATTGCAAGAGGATACTCACAGAATGTAGGGTAGTTCCTCATCGAAATCAGCACCTTGGGAAATTAAATTGATTTGAGATGAATTAACAAATCGATCTAAGATTGCTTGTTTGAGAACAAAGTGTGACTATAGCATCATATGTTGTTTTATAACAGGAAAGTGAAATCGTGTCTTATGGATATTAGAAAAAGGTTAATAAAAAAGGGCTGAATACAATTATTAATCCCAAATTCATATTCGCTATCACATCCACTGATTAAACCGACTTCCTCTTCAGTTGTTTGCAATATAATTAATCCCATTGAAAAACAATTTGACGTTTGACCAAAAATAACAAAAACGAAATGAAATGTCTTATAAGGATCGTTGTTGTTCTTCTTTTTGCTTCTTTGTTACATTTACGTATCCAAACTAAAAAGTATTAAATTTTGTTTTGTTTGCTCGTCGGCAAATTTTCTTTGTAAAAGTTCACTCAAATTTTGACCGATGTTCAAATTGTTAGTTATGGTTCTGAAATTAAATGGTACGCCAGTGCAATTGGGTAATATTAAGTGTTCTACGTTATTTCGATGATTAATCTCTAAGAAATGTTGATGGTAATTTGTTTTCATCATTGAAGTTGACAAATAAGTGATAATCGATTACTTACATGGTATTTGTCTTTCTCTGTTCTGTTCGCTGGTCTTATTGATAGAATCTTGCGGGCGTCTGCCGAGATACCAGACTGAAAAAAATATAATCACGTAAATGTCAAGATTTAGAATACTATGTAAATATAAATGTATCGTTAATGCTTACATTGAGCAAAGAGCAATTTATACCTTGAATATAATCATTTTGAAATGCAAAATACGTCCACAAACGAAATATCTATAGGTTTCGAACACCTTTGAACCGGTGGACTGAGAAAATATGTAATTCTTTATCGAACCCTCTAAACGAATGCATTGGTTGGAAATAATAAAGTGCATTAACTGGGCATTTAAGTTTAATTTACATTATATTTGTGGCATTCCACACAGACGATTTGTCATACCCCGAGAAAAATGAAAGGTACACTGTAGGCTTAGGGACGTGACATTTGCATAAATGTTCAAATAGAGAAAAGCTCTCGCAATGGACTAATTTTGGGGTTGTTCGGATGGTCCAAAAATATGTTTAAAGGATTGTATACTCACTTCTTTGTTAGCTCTGAATTTCCTTACATCGAAGAGCAATTCTTGTTCTGGCTCATCAAGAAGACCGTGGATTCCTCGAAAGTCAGAATGTTTTGTGTTTGCACTGTGAATCATGATGTGGAGAGAATAATTATGTTAGTTATATATCCAAACGGTGTGCTCTCGGTTGGACGTAATATGGCATTGAAAATGTATATGTTTAATAGGCGGCGTACAAGACACGTGAGAGATTCCATTTTTATTTCGTTTTCAATAATTATACTCTTTATTATTAACGTTTAGTTCTCCAACACGAAAAAAAAATAGCACGTGTGCTCTTTTAGCACTTGTCAGTGCTCGTGTACAGGGACTGCACTTGAAGCGCTTGATTTCTTACACTTCGAGTCAATTGTGCGAATCAAGGGGATCAGAGGGCCCGGGAAATTTGGCTCCCATAGCTCTGGTACAGGGGGGGGGGGGGGGGGGGGGGGGGGGGTGCTGGAGTCCCAAAAGGCCACCTCCTTCATTGTGCAAGCATGAATATGGAATATGATATTTTTCGGAACAAAACTTATACTGAACAATGTGATAATAGCGCTCTAAAGTGCAAAAAAAAAGTGCAGTCTTACTATCACCTCTGGCACATCACCTGTGTTTTGACAATAAAAGAATTGATTACAATCTTGCATGTCTCCCAGTGCGCCGATACTGAACAAACATTATGCAATCTTATAATATACCGAGAAAACTATGAATTAATTTTTTATTATATTGAATTTTACCTGAGAAAGTAGGCCTGGCATAGTCTATGGAAAGATGTTATCAATTTACAGTAGATCTTGAATCTTCGGAGTAGTCGCTTCTAGAATGAGAGAAGACGAAAAGGAATAAATATTACATTGGGTTAATAAGGTATACATTGATTTTAACCCCTCCAGTGTAAAGGGAAAGTCGTTTTAATGATAATGGTCAACGTATACACAGGTGTCTTGAAAAGAGGAGGGGCTGCACGCTGCCATTAATATTTCACTCATTTACTAACAAAAACTTGGTATGCACCCCCTTACATGGAACAGGTAAACGACTAAGAGACCGAAACCCTGGAAGAAATTTGTACTTAGCTTAGCAGATGTAGAAAAATAAGACGCTTAAACTGTGAACATTGAGACAATCTAATGACCCATTGAAAAGTTATGAATTTTCAAAGTCCACTCAGGGGGATCCTTGCGTTGGCAATTTCTGCACAATTTGAGGACAAATTCCAATTGGTTTTTAACATAGGAGTTTAAAAATACCCGAAAAATTAACCAAGGCATGCTATACGGTAACCCAAAGAAAACATCCAATACTTAGTCTACTTTTCTGAAAAATAAAGAAAATGTTGATGTACAGAATTAATTGAGAGTTGTCCGCACTGACGTCATAGACCTTGCCATATTTGCCGACTCAAGGATTCCCATGACATGACATCACAGATATTTTGAAAATTGGCTCAAATGTTCACAGTTTAATCATCTACTGAGAGCGCAATACTTTGGGGATTCCATTCCCCTTGGAATAAAAACAAAGGTACATGGCAACAATGGTGTCTCCGCTACACATAAATCGATCGCCGAAGTATTAATCCTCGGCCCTGGGCAAGGCCTACATAAGCGTTTTATTTGTCCTGAGATGCTACTTCGTTGAACTTTATAGTCTTCTTTATTGTATCCAAAATGGAAACCGCACGACACATTATGATTGGGCGAAAGTGATTTGAACGTGTATAGTGATAGTTTCAAGATATTAAAGCACTCGTTCCGTCACACATTGTCACCGTCATATTAAGATTTTGTTTAATAGTAAAACAAAAATCTCAAATTAAGATGGGTGACCTATGTCATTACATTCATATCGATGAAAATAATGACAAGGAATGCAAAATAGAAGGAAATTATACATACACGCACTGTCAAGATATCTATGAAAAAAATGAATAAAAACTTTTCTGTAGTTTGATACAGCATAATGTCCCTATGTTGGTAATATTTCTAATGTTATTATTTTAAGCACATAAAGTAGATATTGAAGCTGAGAGTTTTCACATCTTAGTTTATGTTTACCGTAAATCATTTAGGAAGCATTTAGAATCTTTCAAACAGAAACAATGTGGAACAATGATTTTAACCTGCAGTAGCAGTATTTCCAGTCCTAGACATGATGGAGATATGTTTATAAATTATCTTGGCCAAGTTCTTTTATTTACCGTTGGACGCGGCGTATAAGAATGCTTATGAATTATGAAAGAAATTGTGTGCTATGCCCATTATTCTTTTAGAAGCTCCTGTTCGAATCTGATTTGTAATATGGAGCATTGTGAAAAATACCCTCAGTAAAAATTGATTGAAATTAATAAATAGCAAATGGATAATAAAATTATTATTTTACTTCTGAAACGCATCAATGCAGTATGTTTCTCTTTATCTACCGGATCTGTTAGGTGTAATGGTAGAATTCTTACCCTATTACGTATTCTCATCTCCTCTTTCAATTCCTTGTTTGTCTTCTGTATATCGACAGCACCAGTAGACAAGAATCCTCCCCGTTTACCAAGTCCTCCCAGCTCATCATCATCATCATCATCTTCATCATCTTCCATGTCGGAAACACTTCCTCGGCGCAATCTCCTGGACGAGCTCGGAAGGGAAAGGAAACGACCACGTGAAAGTTTACCTTTTTCTGATTGTTGCATGAGCGAGGTACGACGTGATCGTCGCGATCGTCTTCGCAATCCGTCATTGTTCAGGACTGCATTAGTAAGGAGCTTTGATCGACTATCTCGTCGACTTCCGACCTCTCCCTCGTCATCACTGAAAGCGTCTTCCTCGTCAATCGCAAAGTCTTGACTCCCTTTTCGATAACGACTACGGTTTCGTATGTTCGGCGTCATTGCCGGTATCATCAAACTTCCACGGCGGACTCGACCTGCTCGTATAGGCATCTCGACATCTTGATCATTTTCTTCTTCATCTTCAGCAGTTAGCTCCAGTCCGTTGTTCTTGGCATACAAGCGGCGTCTTCGACTGCGTAGTCGTCGACTTCCACCGCCCTCGTAATCGTCACCGGTCAAGCCAGACACCCCTTCGTCACTTCGACTTCGAGCCCTCTGCGCTCCTGGAGCACCTCTTCGACTTACATCATTTGAGAATCTTCGCCAGGGGTAATCAGTGACACCAGATGTGTTTTCTGTATTCTCTTCGCCTTCCTCTGGAATGGGTGAATCTTTGTCTTTACCTTTCTTCTTCTCCAGCATCTCTCGGAGCTCCTGTGTGGACCTGAGGCGTACTTTCCCCTTGTTCTCCCCGACAGTCACTTTTGGCGCAAGACCTCCCATCTTCCTCAGGGCCTCCAACATACTGTCTTTTCTTGTCTCAGAGTCGAATCGTTCTCCTAATCCAGGGACGACGATTTGGTCTTCATTAGCCTCCATCGATCCATCGATCACAGGTTCAACAAAAACTTCTGGAACTTTTACTTCGATGGACGCCATACTTGATCGGTCGTATACAATGTACAGACTGTTGTTAGATTATCACCCAAATATTATGTCATCTTGAAAGCCGCAGCAAAATAGTTGTTAAACGTTCATAATGTTGTTTAAGAAAAAAAGGACATTTCCCGGGTTTTTTTTTTTTAAGTGTGATGAATTATCAAAGATGTCGCATTTAACATGTTTAAAGTAATAAACCGAACGAATCAGCACAACTAGGCGACCATCACGCCAAGCTCGGCAAGACTACTCACTATACCTAAGCCTGGATACCGTTATTTGTTATCTTCTTTTCTCACTTTGGTCTAAGAAGGGCTGATGTGGGAAGCACCAAAAGTGAGTTTCGCAACAAAAGATGCTCGGCGGACCCGCAACCAAAGTGTTTGCTTTCCTTTTACCACACTTTGTAATGAACTGGTATATTAGTAGAGTGGATTATTCCCTTTTAGGATGTGTTTACGTTGGTAAGGGAAACAGACAATAGACGTGCATGTACACATCTCAAATGGGTCCGTTCCCAAATATCTNTAAATTTATCTTATCTCTTTTCCGTTACAGGCCTCCAGTTCTAGTATGATATTCACACTGAATAATATAATAATCAGAAAAAAATGATGTGGTTCAAATTTTACATCAAGTGTGCTTCACATCTTTAAGAATCGGTAATGTTATAACCGTGTTCATTTGTGAAGTGATGGCTTCATTCAAGGAATAGTGGATTACAAACCTGACAAAAGCATTGTCGTTTTGTTGAGGGTTGAGTAGAGTTGATAGCCCACCAGCCATGAAGATTCGAGTGTAGTCCTTCAAATATAACGAGAATGGATATTGATTGAAGTGAGAAAATCAGCAACATCACTGTCATCATTATTATAATCATCATCATCATCATCATCATCATCGTCATCATCATTATCATCATCATTATCATCATCATCACCACCACCATCACCATCATCATTATCATCATCATCATCATCATCATCATCATCATCATCATCATCATCATCATCATCTTCATCATTATCATTATCTCACCATAATTATCATCATCATGATCATTATCTCCCCATAATGATCATCATTATCATCATCATTACTATCATCATCATCATCATCATCATCATCATCATCATCATCATCATCATCATCTCACCATAATTATCATCGTTATCATCATCATCATCATCATCATCATCATCATCTCACCATAAGTATCATCGTTATCATCATCATCATCATCATCATCATCATCATCATCTCACCATAATTATCATCGTTGTCATCATCATCATCATTATCATTACCATGATTATCGTAGTTGCGGTCATTGTCCCCATCATCATCGTATTCGTCATTGCCTTCACTTTCAAATCTATTTATATCATTATCATTAAAAATTAAAACCATAATACCTTGGACTCATCCATGAAACAAAAAGGAATTAGAAGAACAAAAAAATCCAAAGAGAATATAGATAATTTCTACATAAATGACTAAATGAATTAAAGAATAAAAGTAGATACTCACATTTCCATTGATACTGATCATTTCTATGCGTTCTCTCGCTATCACGGTAGCCTGTCTCTTAGCTCTGTTTACAAGACCCAATTCCTATGGCAAATCAGAAAATAAGGTAAGTTTCAATGGTCATTAATTTATATAGGTACGAGGCAGCTATATTCATATTGTTTTGATCGTTACATTCTTATTGTTGTAACCGTTAGATTCATTGGCTGTATTAATACTGCATTTTCGAGTCTAATCTTAGTTGTACTAAGTAATGATTAAATAGACACATTTTAGTCCCCCTTTCTTTCGGGATCCAAAATGGTAAAGATAATGAATTATCTCCGACTTGAATGAAGCTACCCTACTAAAAGTATTTAAACAACTGATGCAAAAATCGATATTAAGAATATTTGTCTTAGTATCTTCTTACGTTAATTTAAATGAAGTATTGTCATTTTTAATTTCGTGTGAGCTTTATGAACTATCAATTATAGAATATGACAAAGACAGAGTAATTATAATTCGACTTACCCCAAATGTCTCTCCTCGGTTGAGGTAGACGACTGTCCTGTTTTCATGAGTCCCTTCATCCATCACACTCACCACCACTATAATACAACGTATTGAGAATGTTAAATTTTTTTCTTAAGTCATTTTTATCATTATGTGTACTCATATAGTAATTTTCTTACTAGAAAACACCGCCTTATAGAACAATCATCGGCTTAAAAACTGAATACAAATTCAGGAAGCCTATACCATTCCCATCGAGTTACATTACAGCGTACAGGCGCGCAGCCAGGATTTTCATACCCGGGGGGCTGAGCCCAAATTTGGCGCCCCTGCCCCTCCCCGCTAAGCTGACAACCAAAATAACAAATTTCCTTACCTCAAATTTGGCGCCCCCTGGGGGGCTGAGCAAAAATTTTGGCGCCCCCTCCCCTCCCGGCTGAGCTGACAAGCAAAAAAAAAA
>BQKZ01004364.1:32224-42755 GCA_036244855.1 Temnopleurus reevesii | reverse complement strand
ATGCTATGTCATTGGGGGAAAGATAGTGGTTGTTAAAGGTCATTTGACAAGGATATCAAAAGAAATATTATGGACACATAATATCATAATTTGTCCATGATTAGTTCATAGAAATGATCTGGGACAAAATTTTGAAAATAGCACACTGGGTATTATACGTGACTGTCGAGTGAATACGAAAGAGGTTATACTCATGAGATCTAGGATAAAGGACTCGGAGTAGGGATTGTAGCATTTGCTACCGTTTATTTATAGAGGCGTCATCTGCATGGACATGTAGTATCTGGTGATGTCATGAGCAAGCGGGGGCTTTGTAGACAGATTTAATTCATAAACCGGTTAGCTTGGCTCAAGCCCTGTTGTATTGGACATGCTAGGCACACATTCCAGGCGAGCTCCGGGGGAGTGGGAGCCATCACCGATACCCTGTAGTCGCTGCCTGCACATGTACGCAATGGATACTAACTCTGTGTGCATAGTAATGGTCTGGATTACGGTCAACGCCTGGCTGAGCAACAAGACAAGAGATGGCTGAGCGAGCTTCCATAAAAGGTACATTTATCATTTAGTTTCCAATCTTGACAAATCCTCTCATTCATCGAGAATATATGGTCTAGTTAGCAAGAAGGCGTTGATGGTATACGTTGTCACACAGGATACTAAACAATTGTTGGAAACTGAGGTATGTAGCACATGCATGCATTGTTTATATTTTATCACCTGGAGTTGTGTTTACAGATCAACACCAATGTTTCAATGCCTGTTTCACATGTTTACCAGATAGTCAGGTTTGTATTATTCGATACTTTCGTAAATATCATTGACGTGTATATACACATGTATGTACATATACATACCAAGCATGTGCTCTCGAATATTATATTGTCAAGCTGTTACTTCTAGTAGCTCGCCGAACTCAATGAATGTGCATGTGTCATTATATGTCCTACTCTTCGTTTTCTTTATATAAAACGAGTACATAGAAGTAATAGAGATACTATCTGAAGATAAGTTTTGTGAGTGATAGTTGATAGGTTTTGCCTATTCGACGATTGCGTTTACAGCTCATATTGACCATATGGGTAATGCGTTGTAGTACACGGAAAGCGATCAGGAAGAGATTTGTTATGCAATGTTGCCTTTCAAACATTCGAAATGGGTTATGTTACAAATTTAATCCGCTTTGTTGTATTGTATTATTCTCTGTCAAATTCACGACACAATCACAATATGTGGTCAAAACCTCTTTAAATTACTTTGAGTTTTGTTTCTAGTGGCTCAGTAGAAAGGCTTCGCAAAATGATAGGCTACAAATTCATGTTAAAGAAAAATAGAATTGAATTTATGATTCATCTCGGTTGCATGCGTTCAGTCATTGATACGTCAAATATGTGTCATAACAATTGGACTTTCTATCAAAGCAGAGCCTTGTGACTTGAGCGTTTTGGGATGTTTCATTTTTTCCAAGTCTTGTGTTTCACACAGAAATGGAGTCTTGTGTTTCACACAAAAATTCTACAAACTATATATGTCAAACTTTTACTGTGGGTCGTGGAAAAAAGGCATAACACGACTTGACATATTCGGATACTAAGATCATTGCAATCGGTATATTTGTATCTGTTAGAGCTGTTACACGTACTTCTATTTTGTTTGGTGTCTTAATGATCATGTTTTTGTCTAATTTCATTTTGTAATCTATAGGTCTCGCAGGCTATCATCCAAGAGGAGTGGTATTTGATTCATCTTAGGATCTACCTCGTGTCATCATCTTGATTTGCACCGATTCTCAGTGTTTGAAGGTATGCAATATTGGGGCCAACTTCGTACATGTATTTCTCTCAATTTTAAAGGGGAACCAACCCCTGGAATTTTTGTGCTCTCATTGAATGAAGAAAAATCAGATAATCAACTGTGAAAATTTTAGCAAAATCCACAACCCATTTATTAATTTTCAAAATCACAGATCACGATCACGATCGGCAAATTTGATGGAATCTGTGACGTCATGTTTCACACTTTCTCTTGTTTTTAAGTCAACAAAATGAAAATGAGAATCATGTTGCAACTTTACTCTATTTTTCAAAGTTATATGTACAAAGTAAATGAGGAGTTGTTCATGCATAGAGGTATTCCTCTATGTGTTCATGACGTTACAGATTCCGTCGGTTTTGCCGATCGCACGGATCCCCATGAGCGGCAGTGATCGTCATATCTCTGTGAATTTGAAAATTGAAAATTCATAACTTTCGAACCGATTGTCCGATTTTGCTCAATTTTTTTTTTTTTTTACAGTTTGTTCATTTGATTTTTCTTCATTCAATGAGAGTACTCTATATTCCAGGGGTTGGTTTCGGTTTAAAGCCCGTGTATAGTTTTGGTAAAGATTAAAGAAATGTGAATTTTGGGGATATATACCATGACATATAGTTTGTATACACATTTCAAGATCATAGCATAATTTTCTACGAGCGAATTCTTTTGAAAATTTGAATTTGACCGTTAAATCGTATTTAGCGCCCTCTCTTGGTTATAACAATATTTTGCTTTTTATCGGGCATATAGAAAATCATTTCCAAGATTTTATTAAAGCATGCTAAAAAGGAATACATAAAGAAGAAATTCTGACATTTTTATCCAATTCTGTTCATGAGAAGCTGTCCTTTATCAAGAAAGAAAATATTGAATTAGCGTCGGGGGCTACGACGCTAAAATATTTTCCACACTTTAGGTTATAACTTTTCCAAAACTTGTTAATTTTTCGTACAATCTTTTGTACAACATGTTCATGATATCATGTTTCTTTTTAAGTAGATTTGAAGACAAAATTCGGCGATAAAAATATTGGCTTTTACCAAAACTGTACTTGGGCTTTAAGAATGATATTACATCGATTGGATATCAAAGTACACAACTTATAGAAAATAAGGGGTCACTTTTCGATTGTTTCACCTCACTCAGAGCTCTTTCAGGAGGTGTAGTTCGGGAAAGAAATATCAAAGGCATATATACTACAACTAAAATCACGAATGTGTGAAAGTTATGATCATAGTGTGCCTGACAAAACAATTTAATCTGGGATATATCCGGGAATATTCAACCCCGTATGAAAATTTATATACATATTTGGTAGTGATCCCTCACTCTTTTAGCATAGCGTTAAACTCAAAATTGAGGGTTTTGCCTTTTTAAATACTGTATAGCTGTTCAACAGAATACCTATCACCATCCAACAGGTGTGCAGAATGTGGTGGCTACCAATTTCTCTCAACAACATGTCATGTGCACCTCCAAGTTTGCTACGATCGCAATGTCATGAAATTTGCGACTTGGGAAATAACGATTGTGACGTCGCACCCAACTCGGTTTGTCAGGTTCGCCCCTACATGGGATGAATTTTTCTGCACATGACGTGAAGTTTGTGGCCCAGTAAGCAAGGTTCGTGTCTTATGTCTCAAACTTCGCGATCTGGGTCACAAACTTTGCGTCACAAGTATTAATGAGCTCCACGTCCCAAAACCTCAGATTTCACCACCAGTGCGGTGTTTTTACCAAGTTACGAAATACCTAAAGCAAGACTTTACGCATGACTGGTATCAGTTGAATTGCTGAATGATGGAGAATCTCATGCGTAACTTTTAGAAAGATTTGGTGAGACACCACCCTCGTTTGTGTTTCATAAAGCTGTGAGTACAATGTAGATCTACTGGTGGTCCTTTCTTCGTTGCGATTCAGCGCGAGCCAGTTATCATTAATTGCGAGAAAGGGTCACTAGTCGTTCGTACAGCCTTACGTAGATCCACGAACATCCTTACGAAACACAGGTCGCAACTGTCACAGCAAACATCATTCAAAAAGGTATTCGAAAACCAGACCATGAAGGGATAACTGGTAATATTCTGAAATGTCATGGAATAGAACACGTGAATATTTTGAGGTGTATTGTATATTTCGTCAACAGAAACTGTGTCTTCCAGTGACAGGTCACCGATAACGACAATTCTTTCTTTAATGAGCTTTCTCATGGAATGGTTTTTGATGGAGAATTTACCCGAGTCGCTTCACATTAATGTTTATTTTTCGCGCTTGTAAATGGGTCGTTTCGAGAAGTTGGAACCCGAAGGTGTGACATGGTATACCAAATAAGCGGGAAAACAATAACGATATAAATTAGTTGATATGTTCACAATCTTTCAAAATACCAATTATTGGGTTCTTTTCAAAAGGAAATGTTAAGTAACGGCAGCGTTAGCATACGTGTAACAAATTGGGACACCACGTTCACTTTTCCAAACTTTTTGATAATCACCAAACACTACCTTTAAAGTCGATGTGTCACATGGGGAACAGTATAGTTTTAAAAGACCCCCCCCCCCCCCTCCCCCGGTACAGAACGAAATAACAATCAAGGAGAATGTTTGAAGAAAATTTTACAAAATTACTAAATTTTCATTTTTAAAATTGAAATAGTAGTGATGTTGACAATGAAATCTCTTGATAAGTTATCAACTTGAGGAAATGTATAAGCGATGAAATTATCTAATACCTCTGCTTTCAATGTGCAGCTTCGCCGTGTTGACCACTGGTCAACCGTGGTTTACATGTATGGTACGGTAAAAAGATGAGTTATATTTAATTTGATCTGCCAAACAATATAGAAACGTTAGTTTCTAAAGTTAACACATTTCCCATTTTTTTTTAAAGCTAATTATCATGATTTTTTTTTCTTTAAAGGAACTTGGAAGTCGTTTGGAATGAAATCATCGATCATCACCCCTTACACGTAGACATGTAATGGAATGGTGGTGACAAGTAGTGTGGTTAGCAACAATGGACTGCTGTAACTTGGGTCAAAGAAAAAAACGCAACGTTTGGGTGCTGTTGGTAACGTTGGTGACCTCCCTCTGCATAGGATATTACCTTGCTCGATACGAGAATGTCTGTGTTCCTTCTGCTACGAGATTGTTAGTGGAGTCACATCAACCTCACACAGATCCTCCAGGAGTGATCAAGGCACTCGACCATGGATGCTACCTGCAGGCTTCAAACTTCACTCAGCACCAACATTCTCAACAACTTCTCTCGAAACGCGGCTGTACGCGAAAGAGCCCGAACGTTTTGATTGTTGGAGGCGCTCTGTGTGGTACTGCTACCTTGAAGAGTGCCCTCTCGTTCCACCCATATGTTGTTGTGCCAGAGTTCGTCGTTCCTTTTGAAGGCAACGAATATTATCTGGACATGATGCCATTTTCGCTTCCTCATCAGATCACGGTCGATGAAAACCAGGAGTTGATGTATATGCGGAATGCTTCAAATTTGCTGCAAGTCCTTTCCCGCGATACCAAGATTATCGTTCTTGTTAGAGACCCAGTTGCTAGAGCAATGACGGAATACATGGTATTGACATCTAATGCAAGTAAAATTTTCTACCTCAAAAGTCTTTCAAAACCTGTTGATTTACCAAGTGCTGCAGAGGAAACCCACGTGCGAGTAAAGCGGAGCTTGAACAAGCGGCATAAAAATGACAAAGAACGTAAGAAAAACAGAAGGAAAGCAAAGCATAAAGACCAACGTTCAGCTCACCGCGGGAAGAGGGGTGCGACAGAGAAAAAATATGACGGATCTTTGCACAAAATCAAACAAAGTCTGATGAATTACAGATTAGAAGACACTTTCGCGAAGTCTGTGCTGAAGACATCATCTGATGTAGACGATATGCACTTTTTAATGCAAAGAAGTATATACGCGAGTGGAATAAAGAAAATTGCGAATGTTTTTTTTAAAACCAATGTTCTTGTTTTAGACGCTGAGGCGTTTGCTCGGAGTCCAATCACCATTATGAAAAAGGTGGAGACTTTCCTCGATCTCGATTCGTTCTTCGAGGAAGACTTCTTTGAATTTGATCTTTCTCGCGGTTCGTTTTGTTTCAGTTCACAGGTGCCTTCCTGCATAGAACCTATTCCTAAGCAAAGACCCACACCGCCACTTTCTACAGAAACTATAGCTATCCTACGGCAGTTTTTCATACCCGCAATGAAGGTCCAAAATCGTTTTTCGGGTGCATATTTTCCACATTTAGGGGAGAATCCCTTAATATTTACCCCATTCAGATAGCAAGTTAATGCTTTGCATGTGCCATCTCAATGGTAACGAAACTGGCGATAACACAGAGGACGATACCAAATACCCTTTCGCATTGATACTTTCCACATGTACATCTATTATGTTGTTGAAGTTTACCGGGAACTGAAATGCAAATTTCATATCTAATGGCTCCATGCATTCTAATCTGAACTTGGTACGAATTCTCAAGAAATAGAAATGGAACAGTTGACGGGTTTTAAACTAAAAACATTTCTGGCTCTCATGTTACATGATATTGCGTAATAGATCTTTCAGCTCCAGCGAAGATATGACAGAGATGATGCGTAACCCGGATTGAGACCACCTGTTTTTTCTTCCTTTGGTCGCAAATTTTAAATCTGTCGCGGACCTCCAACTTTAACGGAGTAAAGATCGTCGGTTGTACAGGCTCATTAAGCCTATTGTCCATGCTCCTAAGTAGAGATGCCAATCTAAAATCATAGTCTATATACGTGTATGTTATTATGTTGGGATAGATGTGCTGAAGCCCCATTCACATAGAAGCCCGGAAGCAACACGATTAAACACGACTCTTTGTGAAGTACACAGTTAATTATCTCCGAACAAAGAGTCGTGTTCATCGTGTTCAGTCGGGGCTAATATGTGACTGGGCATAATATCTATTGATGTTGGTAATTACCCAGAACAGAAGCGCTCCCATCATTGTAAATTCCTCATACTGACGACATGCAGACTTTATAGGGGAATTAATCCCAGACATTAATGGACTGTCAGTGGATGGAGAAAGTACAATATGGTCAAACTGTGAACATTTGAGTAAATTCATGGGCTCCTTGAGTTGGCAACCTACCGGCACAAAATCTCTTCCAACATGGAAAACTGTCCATATACTTTGTATACATAATTTCACATTTTCTTCTTTTTGTAGAAAATTCGACAATTTTTTTAAAATCAAATATAATATGGTCATATAAATTCTGCAAGCATTCCAGGACGAATGATGGTGATTACTCAATTGAAATAGGGCATGAAATACGACACAAATAAATTTATGTACAACGCTAATAAGGAGTTTTCCACGTATGACACCACATATTATTTCAAAGTTGGCAATTCAAGGATGTCCAATATACTGTGGGAAATGCAATCTTTGAACATTCATAACTTTTGAATGGATCATCTGATTTTGCTCAAAGTCTGTTAATGCCATTTACTTCCTTTATGATTAAGTTCCCCTTTAATTCCCCATGTGTCTTCTCAAAGACATAGGAACACAAAAGAAGGTAGAATAGTCTTTGATGAGCCCGAAGACTTAGAAATAAAGTCTTTGATTAGCCTTACATCTTGGTTGGCGTGACACTCTGAACCAAAAGCAAAATTCTATTATAATGATGCAATTAAACTTACGATAAATATTAATCGTAAGTCTATGGCAAAACATGTATGATAAAGATACGATTAATTTCCAATTTATCGTATCTCTTTTATGTTACAGGCCCATGGTATGGTAAAGTCAGGTATCCATCATTGCATCCATGTATTTTGGCATCATTTCGAAGCGAAAGGGGATATAGGAAAGGTAACGTTTCGTCTTTTAATACATGTACGGACAGAAAGTAAGCACGGTAGTGTTTCTTAATAAAGTGTAGAATTTTACGGGAAAATAGGGAAAGCCATTGTGAAAGAAGTCGGAGATCGAAATAACGATTCCTAAAGACTATTTCCCATTGTGCAGGGTAGAACTATTCTTCAGCCGCTTTCCCATGCGACTTAGTTTTATAAGTTGCTTTAATGGCAATTTATTGATGCCAATTCGACTTGTGCCTGTAAGACTGAATCAGCCTAATGGCTCTATATATCAGATTTTTATGACTATTCAGTGTGTGAAAAGTAAATTAATTAATGACGTATTACATTAATACAAATATATTAAATAATGTACTTATGTGATAAAGTGTATATTGTTTTATTGTATTCGATGATCAGACATCGCACTCTGTATTGCGAACATAAAGTGATTTCCCTAAAAACATCCAAAGTATTATCTCCTGAAACTACATGTATCTCCTCTTTTAACTGCAAAATACCTACTTGGATAGATTACGTAATCAATCATTATTTTGGTGCTTTTTTAACCTCAGGTGTGCCGTTAAAACAATTGGGCGTTTTGCAATATTTCCTGATTAAGTGTTGTATGAGTTGTTGAAAACAATTTTGTCTTGCATTTTACATGTACACTCATGCGAGATTTGCTTATTATTGGAAATAATTGATGGTATCATTTTTGTCCCAAAATTAGATGTCTGTAAATTTTCAAAAAATTTAAAGTTCCCTCTTCTAGTTTTAAAGAGGACATTTTTGATTTTTGAAGGAAATTTGATTAAGTCGAAAGTAAATGGATAATTTGAACGCTTGTCGTTGGTAAGGCCCCGGTCACATAGAGGCCCGGAAGCAACACGATTCAACACGAATCTCTGTTAATTCCCAGTTAACTGCCTCCGAACAAAGAGTCGTGTTGAATCGTGTTGTTTCCGGGGCCCTATGTGACTAGGGCTTAAGCAAATATCGATCAACTGTGAACAAAAAAAATCTTTCAGCCAATTTTTTGTGTATGATCAAAAGGAGAAAACGCAGCATTATGAACAATTACCATTGGGTATTAAACATTTTAGTCTGATACACTAAGCAGATGTCACATCATTTCCTGTTGTGCAACATAGAGAATACCTGTAAAATAATATATAGGTAATTACGTGCCGGGTGGAACTCTAATTGTTAGTAAGTTTGGTCATTAAAATCCCATATGCCTGATATCGTTTAGTAAGTTTTTACCACGTGTAAGTCTGTTATAAAACGTGATCACATATTTAAGTGATCACATATATCACAAAACAATTAAAAAGTTTCTTTCTTGGAACGATGGTGTACATATTATCTTGGAAAAAATGAAGGAGTGACACATATCCATGTGTCAATTATACTAATTGGTGAGGGTAAATTTATTTTTGCATTAGGAAATAAATTGCATTGACTTTGACTATGCATTGGAATAAATTGAGATGGTCAATATTCATTTTTTGTGATCGCGTTTATCTTGTGTGTTTGTGACATTTTGACGGTTATATTTTTATTTTTTTTTAAATCTGAAGTTACCATTTTGTTTGAGTAATATTTTCCCAATTTCTCGTATATTTTACGGTTCCTGGTATGTGTTACAGCAATTGAGCATTAAACACGGTATAAACTATTTTCGAAAAAAATAAGTCGGACGCAAATTCAATGGGTCTTTGTAATTCTATTCAAATCGGAACCGGCTTGAGATTGTTGTGTCCGAACAGTTGTACGGTTCTATTGTCTGTGGCCCACTTAACTTTGCGTAAATAGTTTATATTGTGTAGGTGAATTAAACTTGAAAATAAACCCTATTCTTACTGGATATATGGCTTTCATCTTGCTGGGAATGGGAAGAGATTCACGCCTTGAGATCTCAATCGCGCGATCACCTATACAGAAGCTTCCATGCGAGTTGCAGAAATTATATACAGTACAGTATTTCTACTTCTAAAGAATAGATTATATAAATCGATGCATGAAATCCATTTGTTTGCTATAATAGGCGGGTTTACTAATGGATGCAAATTTTATGCACACAAAGGTTGTTCTTGACAACCGTAAAGCTTGCCCGAGGCTTGCCCGACATAGCAACAAGTAATGTATGCAAACTGGATTCCAAGTATTGCAGTCTTATTAATTTCAAACGGTTTAAGGAATACCACGTAACTATGTTCAGTGGCAAGAAAAGCACATACATTTGAATATTTAAGTAAACCCGCCTATTTGCGTACCTAGTTTTCGTCTTCATTTGTCGTAAATAAGTACATGTATTACTTGCATGTTTACTTCACAAACACTGATGTCAAATTTATTGTTCAATGTTTGAGTGGTTTTTTATTTCAATCAAACTGTTGCTCTAACTGGTGGAAATTTATTGAGGGAATCAAATAGGCGGGTTTAGTTTTATGCGTACTCTCTGCACAAAGTCATGACATGACAATCGGAAAGTTTGTCCGAGGCTTGCCCAATATAGCAACAATTAATGTATGCAAACTGGATTCCAAGTATTGATACTGTAGTTCAATTAAAAATACGTGCATAAATTTGAATCTAACTATCTACTCAACCCAATTAGAAGAATGCAATCATGTTGTAGGGAAAGTACTTGTGACAATAATAAGGAAAGGATGTAGTTTAGAGGCGTGTATCATTCAATTCTGAATATTTACGCCAGAAGAAGAAGAGAGAAAGAGGATCGCCATCTTAACGTCTCCATTCGAAAGACGGTATGCGACCAGGCTTCGAACCCACAGGCAGGAACTAACCCAAGTCTAGGACTGTCCCAAACAGCTTGATTTCAGGCGCACGCCAC
>BQKZ01004364.1:7814-18793 GCA_036244855.1 Temnopleurus reevesii | reverse complement strand
TATTTAATGAAGAAAAATGACACTAATATAGACAATTGGTTAATTTTCTTGTCTTTTCTTTATTTTTCAAATGTTACCAGCCTAGCAATATAAACTTAGGTTTGGAGTGGGGTATTCTGTTTTTTTTTCTTTAAAAATACAAGATTTTGCTAACCCTAACTTTATGCACCTGTGTACTATTTCAGATATAAATAACATTTCCATCCGAATCAGATGATTTTTTTTTGTAAGTAATTCATGAAATTTCAATTCATGATCTTCTACATGTGAACATAGCTGTACCGTCGTCTTTGTCGACCAATTACTTCAAAGAATTTGTCAAATTTTCATGAAATTTGGAGTGGAGCAAGATCTGATTATATAGACTAATCACGTGGGATAGAATTTAAAAAATGGTGAAAATCCAAAAGGAAAGAGGTATGTGTCTGACTTAAGAAAATCAAAATTGAAATGCCGGGATTATTAGTGACAACGCTAAGATTGCTAACGAGCTTTATTCATTTCAATTAGACCTACCATAAAGGATGAGGTACGTTTTGAAATTTATGTTTGAATTCCGCGTTTTTTAAGACACAACCGTCCCCGCTTCTTCTATCATAGAAACATCTTTGCAATTGCATCTATATTGTAGGATATTTTATCCGCTTTCAAGTTGTACATGTAGGGGTATATCCTTTATTTGACATAGATATGACCAGTTTTAATAGGCATGCATTCTCACACAATAAAACCCCACTCCTACATTGGGTGATACAGGTGAAGGAAAATTGTCATTAACCACTTATTTTGCTATTTATATGCAAGTTGTTATTGTATTGAGCAATAAAAATCATGGGGTGTATTCAAGTCGCCTCATTCAGTCATTGATATCTAATCACTGTAGTCGTGTGTGTATTATGAAACGTCATTTGTGTTTTCATGTCATTTTCCATATCAGTTTGAAAGGAATATCTTTGATAGAATTAATATTGTAGACCAAGGGCCTGTAACATACAAGAGATACGGTAGATTGAAAATTTATTGTGATACACACTTTGCTAATAGACTTACGATTAATGTTTATTTATTGCATCTTTTATGTTACAGGCCCCAGAATTGGGTTAAGCATAGAAATCTTGTTCCGGACGATGAGTAGTCATTGTAGATCAACAAAAATTACTTTACTTTTATGAGACGATAGGTCTGACTTATACCAGTTGCCCCCCCCCCCCCCCCAACACACACAAACACAAAATGAGAAATAAAGGAGCCTTCTTCTTCTTCGTTTGATTTGGTTGGCAATCGGTCATCATTTACTATTTTCGCCATAAAATTTCGTATTTATATCACTTTTTAAATATGCATATACATACAAATAATTTGTTTTTATCCGTGCAATCTTACAACATATATATTTTTTAATCAGTAAGGGGAAAATTGGATAATAAGGATCATAAACTAAAAGTTACAGATACAAGGTACCCTGCCAGTTCACTGTAAACTGCAAGGACTAAACGGTACCGTCCTGACAAGCCCGCTCGAGGTAGTTTCGAGAGCTTCTCAGAAACAATGTTTCCTATGTCACTCGGGTACAGCCGAGGGGTGAGACGTCAAGCACATTAATTTTCTGGCATATGAAAGATAGAAATGGGCATATCATGTCGTGGTATACGTACTACAACAGTACGTACATGCAATTTACATGCACAGAACGATTACGAGCCTGATCAATCTTGATCAGGCTCGTATGCAGGGGGTGGGGTCGAGGCAGAGCCTGAGGGTTCCATCGTAATATTTTGGAAAAGGGGAGAAATAAAGGAAAGAGCCGCAAACAAGCGTATGATTTGATAATAATATACGTGTATGTGATGTTTCATTGCTCCTCCCCCAACCAAAAAAAAGAACGAAAGCAAAAAAAAACAAAAAAACAGTCTGCCACAGTCCTGAGAATTACCCAAGATTTCTCGTTTGTACTTACTCTTCTTTTTCTCAATTAATTGGCTAGTTCTAAAAATATTTAAAAGAAAATTATTTAATAGGCTTGAAGCCTTGCATTTTTATCTGAATACATGTATATGGAATTAATGCATAATTTACTTCGTCTCGGTAGACGGAGAGAATATAAGCGTCAAATTGCCCTTGTCGTTTTCTGTCTTGTAAGTTTCTCCTAGGCGTCTTTCAAGAGCCACAGATGAAAGTAATTCGTCTTACTTCAAACCAAATATCTTCAAATCATTTGCAGAACGTACCTGAGGTGTACAAACCTATTGGATGAATACATAAAAATGGCACAAATAAATCCCTCCCGGCTTTGCTCCTCAAACCGCTGGAGATTATTATACCTTATACAGAAAATCTTTGAAAGCGCACACATCAGGCTCTGAAAAACAGTGTTGTACCGGTATTACTCTTTGTCGGATGTCGGATCCGGTGATGTGAAGAGCCCTTTACTCCTTTTCTCTTTCCAATTACTGGGTTATTACAGTACGCAACACCGTAGTTATAAAGAAGGAGGTCACTTGCGGATGGAGGATAAACTAATACAGAGACCGATATAGAGACCGATTATATATATATATATATATATATATATATTATATTTATGCAGAACAAGTTACAAGTATTGTCCATACATACAATCCTAATAACCCTAATATGTTTCAAATTATCCATGACTCTTTTCCAGTTATACGAAATGACAACATTTTAGAAACCGCTTTTAAAGATATTAAATTGATTTCAAGCAAACGACAGAGCCCNGTATTGCCTTCTTTAGACCATAGACTTGTAGGTCTTTATTCAGACGAATGAACTCCTAAATGTCAAATTGAATTTCACAATCATACGGTGTTCACACAAACACTGGTCCCGGCCATCTGCTTGACCGTTCACACACGAGGGTCCTTTCCCTCGTTGGTTGGGACATTTCAGGTTTGGGGATGTATTGGGTCAACCTAAGTAAAAGACACCGGTACAGTGGGCGTCGACAATTCAACGCATGTACTCTTCAGCCCCCAAACCCCAGGACATTCCCCCGGGGGATTGGCGTCCTCCATAGAAAGAGTTTCGGAACTGTTTACAAACGAACTGATCCAGAGGCTGTCCCGGTCAATGGAGGATGTGTGAACATGATGTCAGCCGATCATGGCGCCTCTGCGTTCCGATGGGTATGAAGTTGGTCACGTGATAGATACGGCTTTGAACCTTTCCAATAGTTCTGTCCCGGTGTGACAGTTGAAACCGTGAACCACCTCCGATGTAGATTTTTTTAAAAATTATTTTCCAAAAATGGCTTCGCTTACAAGTCCCTTAAACAATCTACCTCCCTGGTTCAAAAATACAATGTCCTGTTTTTTTTTTTTTTTTTTTTTTTAAGAAAGTCCTAATACTGTTTAGGTCTTGACTACCCTTTTGGCAATATCTTCATTTTTAATTTCATTATGTATATGTTTTTTTTTATCCTGGGGCTACTTCTCATACTACTATTGCAATCGCAAATCGGTGTTCATACATGAGAGTGACTTTTAATGTTAGTGCATTTAATCTTCTGTATTTTTATACATTTGCATTTGATATTTTTCGCGGCCTTGCTGAAAAACAGGTTCTTCCTGATACGTATGCCTTTTTACCGCGATTGAATGAATAAAATATAGAATACAAACTACAATTATGTCAAGCGATTTGAACCTGAATTCAATCACAAAGCGCTATACAAATGTTATTTAATTATCATCAAACTGATCAATCATATCAATACATATTTAAATTATTGCATGGCAATATATAATCTTGTTCAGACTTCAGGCTTCAGATAATCCTATTTATTTAGAATGCAGCATGCATTTCGTATATGTATCACATTACTCAAACAATTGACAAAGAAAAGCAAATTTGACCAGACAGACGAGTTGATAGCTCACGTTATAAAATTGACAGACAATCAAACATTTACGCAATGATAAGCTATCTCATCAAGCAAGCACATTAATCATTAGAAGTGTTTAGACGTGTTCACACAACCACAAAATTACAGCAATTTTGACATCATTTAGATCTGGAAAGTAATTCGTCATGTTGGGATTGGGAATCGTCATGTCTTGGATATATCATATTGCAATGAAATTCGCACGAGAATTTGTATGAAGTACTCCCATCGACTGTCTTTTGAATGGAAAAGTGATTTGAAGACGCAGTTAATTTTTTTCTGGTTGCTGTAACCACCCCGAAGCATGGTCGATGTGATGGAAAGCGATCCACATCCCGATGTTTACATCTTTGTTTGGATAGTGATCAAAACATCTTTGATTTTGTCATGTGAATATTTGAGCTGAATTTGTTGCATTGTGCGACCCTTTTTCCTGATAATTTTAGGTTTTTATGAATTCTTGTTTGTTTCAGATTGGGGTTTTGAACACACCGATCCAAAGATGGCGTATACCTGATGTTCCCGAAGAGTTCGAAGTTTTCATCAAACGTGATGACATGACAGGCAGTGTTCTAACAGGAAATAAGGTGAAGCAATGATTGTAGTAGCTGAAAGAATGAGATGTTGCAAAAATCGTATACATAACGTATATCGAAGAGGCGATATAATTCACTGAAAAATGCTGTATATTAAACACTGCATGGGGTTTTGTGTCTGGCTATTTGCTGGCAGTTCTTTGCCAGAGTTTTTTCTTCTCTTTTTTTTATCATTTGATTTGTTTGATGTTTATGCCTCAAGCAAGGAAGGTAATGTCTAAGGCACTTTCGTGTCATCCATATAGTCCGTCCGACGTCCGTTTGAATCCTGTTAAAGAATTAACTTTAGATAGATCTATTCAATACATTCAAGAAAATTAGAGAAAATATAATGTAAGCATTGGTTCAAGGCTGTCAAATGTATATGGGAACAAAAATGGGGGAAAATCATTCTGTCGAGCATGAAAAATAATTTGTAACAGTACATGTATTCGTAGTTTGAGAAGCATATTCTAAAGCTTGGCAAATAAATTCTGTTTATTTCCTCCTACTTGCAGGTCCGTAAACTTGAGTTCTTAATGGCTGACTGTGTAGATAAAGGGTGTGAAGCCATTATAGCTTGCGGTGGAATCTTCTCCAATTCATGTCGGGCTGCTGCAATCGCTGCAAGACAGATGGGATTAGATAGCCATCTCCTTCTGTGGTCAAAAGAAACGGTAAGGACAATCCACAACATGTCAAGAGTTTACGAGAAATTCCTCAATATTGCTCTCTAAACATTGCTGACTTGCAGTTGAATCTATATGACCTTCAATGTGAATGAGTTGTCAATACAGAGAGTGTGTTGTTGTTATCATGTTTTGCCGGAAAGCTTACGTCATACAAAGTTTTAGGGTAGCAAGCTATTACATGATAACAATAACTTTCCATCCCGATTCTTTAAGACACTATTTTTAATTGATTGCATAAGAACTTCCAATCGAGTGTGAATTGAAAGGAGTCTTATGATTTGCTGTTCAACTACATTGCCTAGTCAACCCAACACTTTGATGTCAATCATGACATAGATAAATTTTGGGAATACATTTTATATATATTAAAACAGTCGTCACGTAGTGATTATTTGCATTTCTTTATTAAGCATATGAAGTGTGCCAATATCTTTTTATTATTTCAATTCAATGATAAGTGATCAAAGATCAGTATTGTTGACTTTCATGAAATATTGATACCGTAGTAGGTGTTTTCGCACTACGGCGAATCACCGCGATCCGAACATCACATATATAGTTCGGAAACGAGTTTCAGGTGATTCTGATCGTGATCCAAATCACGTTTCAGATTGTGATTATTCGGTAATGTCACCCCGTCAACCGTCAATCGTAGTTCTAGCGGTAGGCGAATTTAGAGATGATTAGTAATTAATATTTAAAGATTAATTCTTTAATACATCGCGCGTTATAGAAATGTTGGTACCACAGTTTCGATTTCCAATTTTCTTTGATTGGTACCTATGTGCAGTGATTGTTTTAATCACTTTACTTTTTGGTTCTTGTCTAAGAATTATTCTGCCGTGTAATTTCGCTTTATTCGTCATATATTTTGTTGACTTCCCTTTATTTGACAGTTTGTCAATAAAGGCTCCAGGATCGCGATTTGAATCCCCCAAGGCGAACGCCGGTTGACTAACATGATGTTCGGATCGCGATCCAAATCACTTTAAATTCGTAGTGTGAACGCTCTTAATGTTTTGAATCGATTGATTTTCAGCTGTACCTCATTTCTTGAAAATACATTTATACACAATTGTTGAAGAAGTACCCTGATTCATATTACCAGGACAGTGTTTCACCAAGTTACAGAAGACTTTAAGAACGACTTTACGCACGACTGGTATCAGTTCTTGGACTGAATGATGGAGAATCTTATTACATGTACACTCATTTACGTACCCCAGTCTTTCTTAGTGTCGTGTGTAACTTAAAGAACGATTTGGTGAAACACCGCCCCGTTATGTTATAACGTTTTGTGTTTTGGTATAAGTTTATGAATGCTTCCCACTCGGGACGTAAAGAAACAAACTCTAACGATTTTCTTTTTTTGTGATCTTTACAATGTTTTTATTTTCTAGGAAATGCCTTTTACAGGGAATGCCCTCCTCGACAGACTTGTCGGATGTAACTTTTATTTGATGCCAAAAGACTGCCCATTCCAAACCGATGTTTATCCACGTATGCGCCAACTCCATGCCCATATATTGTAAGCAGATTTCATAGTATCTATATGTTTTATTTGTTTGTTTGGGTTTTTATTATGTGCCTTTTTTTTTGTTTTGTTAACCAAACATGTTTCAACCATGCACTGTATGAGAGACAAACAAAATGATAAAAAACCCGTGCTTAGAAGTGTGAAGTGCTTCGCGTATCAATAAACATGCGTTTTTACCCTTTTTCGGAAAGCATATACATTTTGTTAAACATGAGTTTTATCGTTTCAATCGTTTGTTGATATATGCCAGACACTGATATATTCCAAATTATTAAAATTTGAATTGCCGATGTATAGTTTCAATTCAGCGATTTGCTGAACACACTTACTGTACATTGTATGAAATAAATGCCGCTAATTGAGGCACAATTTAAAACGGATAACAAGAAATGTTTTTCATAATTTTTCAAAATATTTTCATTGTAAAGGAAAACCACAAACAAGAAGGCATATCAGATTCCTTTTGGCGGAACCAACGAAATTGGAGTTTGGGGTTATATAGACTGTTTTCATGAACTAATGGGTCAGGTGAGTACAAACAGTTGTCGAAATGTTGCTTTTTAATTTTATTGGGGTTAGTCATTTAGTAACTTTGGATATTTTATCGTATATTAGAAGATATGTTCATGAGATGTTCGTACAACTGACACAATCCATCGTTAGCAATGAACAAAACAGTCAACGTTCATCTAAATTTGAAATAATTTTGTTTGTCGTTTTCTCGTTGGTTTGCTGTGTATGAGACTTTCTGGGACCTTTCTTTCTAAATACGTTGAACGCTAATTTTAATGTTTATTTAAGTGGTACATAATTATTTAAGAAAAAACAAATGAATAAATGTTTGCAGTGTTTAAACATCACAGCATCAGGCGCGTAGCTGGGAAAGAGGCGGGGGAGACGGCGAGGGGGCTTGCGCGCCCTGTGAAAAAAATTGAAAGAAATACACAGAGGGTCGGAAGGGTGCGCCCCCGTTCAAATGCAATCCCGGCTACGCGCCTGTGCACACAATAATTATCCCCCATTTTTGCATCAAGTCATAATCTGTTAATTTCTTTCTTGATACAGGGGCTAATGGAAGCAAATTACACAGATATCGTGATTGCCGGTGGAAGTGGAGGTTCTGTCATTGGTCTCGGAATGGCCAACTACCTCACAGGGAGCAAGTTAAAGTAAGATTTTAATCGTCTAAAAATGTATGCATTGATCATTACATCAATGAATAAATGAATGAATAGATATATAGATAAATTGTTGATGATATTTATATGATATCTTCATCCTTTGGTAATAATACTTAGCTAAATACTACGTAAATAGATGATTAATTCATTAAAAACAGATCATTCTACGAGGAAAAATGAGAGAACAGTAAACAAAGATATTTAAGCCTCGTGGTCAGAAGTGTGATGCTTGTATCCTCTCTAACCTTATCGCCCGTCTTGTTGCTGCATTTTCTCCAAGTTATATTAGTGCTAGTCAGGTGTGATGAATTGGGGGGGGGGGGGGGGCAGGAATGAAGACGGGAGGAAGAAGACTCGGGCAGTTGTCTGTCTGTCCGATGACTAATTTAGCATGTGCTTACTGCTGCATGAGTTATCTTACAACATTGTATTTAGTGTTCATGGAAAGGAGAAAAAGAATGAAAGAGGAAAGAAGAAGTATATTTTGATCAGAATCGAACTGATCCAGTGACTTTTACCTCATGAAATGAACTGTTGAGATTTCCATTAAACTGTTTAGGTGTTGTTGAAAATCTTTGAATTCCGATTTTTCATGAAATCAAATCTTATTAAAATGAAATTTTACAACAACAGCAATGTCAAATTTGAAGACCCATACGAAATACGCCCTTCACAGAAATCAATGTACTGGATATTGAAGCGAATAATGGTTTTACACTCTTTGGAATTCGTGTTTAACATGTTTGTAAATATGGAAATATCACCTCGTCCCGATACTAATACCATTGTTGAAATCATACCCTGTCCTAGATAATGTTATTCACCATTTTTGTTAAAACTCCACAGAATCCACGGCATGGCGGCATGTCTAACGAAAGAATACTTCCACGATGAAGGTGATAAGATTTTAAGAGCGCACGGTCTGCAAGCCCAAGACGGATCGACGGGAGTCAAGACAGCGGATATAGTCAACTTTGAAGAAGTTGTTGGTATAGGATATGGAGTTAACACAACAGAGGAGATGGGTAAGAAACATCTAGTCGTTTAGAAATATAAATAATCATTATTGAACTAGATTTTAACGAACCGTTATTCATATGTCGCTTGTTGGAACGTCTTGAACATCGTTCACTGTTTTTTTTAGATGTTTTATTTCTCAATTATATATCCTGATAAATAATAGCAAAGTATTTTGAGCAATGCAATTGATCTTGTTACACATAAACGACAATCGCGTCTCATCAGTAGGGCGGACATGGTGAGCAAATGTTATTGATCATTGTTCAGAAATTATCAGTATCACAGGGGCGGATCTGGGATTGGCAAGTATAAGAGGAAAATGACGATTTTTGGTATTCACCCCGTTTAACTGACAAGAAAAAAGGTCCCCTATTCTTCTTGGCGATCTGACATGCACAAACAATATGGTCTTTACTTGCCATCAGCCTCAGAGGAGGGGGGGGGGGGGTCCATGGATCCACTTACGATGAACCCGTATGGCTCGTAGTTTTTCCCGTCCTTGATGACATTCCTATTCCTTATCTACCTGTCTGCAACTTGGATCTTTCCTTCAGAATGTATCGAGAAGCTTGCGACACACACAGGGATCTTTGTAGATCCAGTCTACTCATCTAAGGCTATCTTTAATCTTATGAAGATGATGAATGAGAGACCTGGTACACTCAAGGGAAAGAAGGTGTTATTTATTCATACAGGTATGATGTAGATCACATCTCTTTATTTTCATATTGGTCGTGTTATATTTAGAAGTAAAACAATATAAGTTATCCCGACTCGATTCAATTAAAGGTGCAATTGATCGCAAATCAACTGCAAATCAGTTGTAAATTTTAACGAGCATTTTCATTCATGCATGATACGCGCTTCTAATATGATTTGCGTGAAACAATGATTTTGATTGGCATGTTCCGATCAACTGCAACTTGAGATCAATTGCAACTTTTGAACACCTCCATAGACTTTAATTGGATGAAAATTACTTCGCTGTATACAGATATCTTTCTAAATCAGTTGTGGAATAATAAAGCTACATATGCATTTATTTGAGTTTTTTATGTTGTTAATTAAAAAAATCATAGTGTGATTAAGTTTCCAGATTTTTGACAATGATACGATGTACATTTCATTTGCCTTTTTGTCATTTTTGTGCAACTTTATCATGCTTATGTTTGCTTTTATAATCTGTTCTTGTTCCTCACAGGCGGTGTATTCGATCTGTTCAGTGGTGTCTTTGCGTCGAGGATGAATGCAAAATCAAAAGCAGAAAACAGGGTTTATAATTGGATGGAATTAACCGACAAAGTACCAACGCTAAAAGAGAATAATAATTAGATATTATTTTTATACTGTAGTATATACATATGTGTAAAATATATTTTAAAATATTGTTTTGCCTCTTTATGTGCATAACCGTTAACATGGGCAACATGATTGAGTTTTATAAGGTTAATTTTTTTTCGAGGTTCGTTTATGATTGTATGTTTCGCTCGCTGATACATAATTGACACAATTCTTGGGAGTACTCGGGTAAGCGCCAGCAAAAGCTAATACTGTACATCAATGGGATGAGTTTTAGTAAACCAAAGAGGTCCATTCTTATGTCTCTTTGATTATCATTGGGTGGTGTGTAGATATTTATTCATCATGTTTTCAAGTGATGGTACATGTTTATCAAAATATAATATTTGCTCATTTCTTATTCACTTTTACATTTTCATGAAATATCATTCAACAAGTGAATTCATTTTCGTTTCAAGAAATGAAATATGTGACTGTTTTGCTCGATTATGTAAATGTTGACCTTCTGTTACAATAGTCATACTACTTTTCTAAAGTTACTTGTTGCCATTCTGAAGTAACTTTTAAGCAAAAAATCAATATGTTTTTAGACCACTCTTACACCTTGTCATATTTTCTTATTATGTCTTTAAAATATTTTTTTTTCTGGTCTTCCTCGTGATATACATGTAAATGGTGGACACTATTTGTTTTATATCAAGTCTGATCTTCAAAGAATATTAGTACTTAGATTAAACATATATATACACGTATATATATATATATATATAT
>BQKZ01004363.1:42385-58007 GCA_036244855.1 Temnopleurus reevesii | reverse complement strand
AGGCAGCAACAACAGCAATTTCCTTGGCAACAGATGGGTGGTGGACAGAAGGTCGCCGCTCCCAAATCTCATCGTCGTGCCGATGCCAACGTGATCCTGCTCTCCCTCGGCTCACTCCAAGAGGACCCTGTCATCATGACGGGGGACCCAGTTTGCTGCTCCCGCTGCAATATCATGTTATCCCATGTGTCCAGGATAGAAGAGACGATGAATGAGGAGCAGCGAGTTTGGACCTGGTAAGCTAGGGGCTCCTTTGTAGCACCTATAGAACAGATGCCAATATTTTTGGTTTATGCATGGGGTGTATTTTTATGTGATTCTATTGCATTCAGTCAAGTGAATGGCTGAGTGTATGATGGTTGCTGTCATTTTTTCTTGCACAGGCATGTATTTTGTTCAGCTTTTGAGTTTAGCACATGTCAGTTTTGACCTTGTGCATAGCATATCTGCTGGAGTGTCATTGGTTATCTGCCAAACTAAAGAGAGAGAGAGAGAGAGAGAGAGAGAGAGAAAATAAGGAGAAAGAGAGAATTTAGGTTCAGATGGGTTTAGAGTAAAGGAAAATGCTTTCCTTACTTTTCTATAATACACTTTGTTCAGAAACATAAGAATTGAAATATCACAGTGAGTGATTAAGAAACAATACTATTATACATTTGTGGCTCTTATTTGCAATAAGTTTTCCTAATATTTGCCTGCAATATTGAAAAGCATGATTGTCTGTTCACATAAGTGAATTCTTGCATCTAGTTCTTTTGATATCAATCTCAATCATCAGCCCAAATTACCAAAATCTTTTATTATCAAATAGTTTCTCTCTCTTCCTTCAACTCATCCAATGGTATGATACTGTTCTTAAATGACCAATGTCTTGAAGCTTTTGGATCATCTAATAATGAGTATTACACAAAGATTATATTGTAAAGTTGACAGTAATAAAATAATGAAATATATTAATTTTTGGACTATTTTCCTTTATTTTTCCAGTGAGTTTTGTGGTCTGGAGAATGGAAGCCTAGATATCGTCGATGAAGAGGTAATTATTGTGCCTTTTTAAGACCGAACTAATTATGTAGATGGATCTAAAAATTCTTTATTTACATCACTACAATCCATAATAAGTTACTTAAACCAATAGATTAGTTTTAGGAGTGATGGCGCTTCAGATATTTAACAACTTTGTGAGCTGCAATAGCGAACTAGGGTATGTTCATAGTTTGTGTGAATAAAATCGAAATGGCTTAATTATCGCGAAATAGAAATGACAAGCTCCCCAACACAGCATCGCTTCACATACAAAATTAATGCGAACTCACACGCTGTGCACAATACCACCGGTCACTCCAGAAACAAAATATATTTCACAACAACTGATCTTCTGAAAATGTTTCATCCTGATTTTTTAATTTGTTTAATACTTTTTTATCAAAATTTAATAATCACAGTATGATTATAAATAAGCATTGGGAGCATAACTTGAAAAGCCATTTTCAGATTTCCCGTAGCTTTTCAAATGAAGAAAATGAATATGAGACAAAACTTTTTCTATGTTTTAAAAATGACCTTCTTTGGCAACCAAACAAATTCTAAGGTCTTATTTTGTTTAGTTGGATCTTAATTTTCCCTTCATGATGTATTATGCAGGTTCCTGTTCCTAAATATGGAGTTTTTTTAAATCTCATTCCTCAAAGTCACAGTCACACTTGACTGAAGTAAAGGTCAACCAATGTCAACAAATCGACTGCTCTTGTTTGTTCACTCCCATAATCAAGTTCAACCGTTAAGTCTACTAGTTCCAGCTGACATCACGATGGCATGCACACAAGACACAGGCTTGTCTATGGGCTCATCGCAGATCGGTGACCAAACGGGAAAATCAAGAAATGCTCGTCACAGATTGGGAGGGCGCGTCACAGATTAATCAGAACTGTGACGTAACAATGCCTAGCTGCGCACAAAATCTGGCGTGTACTTCCAGTCGAATGTGACTGTGACTGTGACAAATGAAATCCAAGCCCCCCTATTTTCTTTCTCGTCCTATGTTTTGTAGGTTCCTAAGGTGGCAAGCGTTGACTACCTCTTGGCAGCTGCACCAGAAAAATCAGCTGATGACAAGAAGAAAGATAAGAAAGGAAACTCTTCATCTCATCCTGGTCTTGTGCTCTATTGTGTTGACATCAGTGGTTCCATGTCATCAAGCATCCGAATTCCTCAGCTTCAAGGTATGTATAGCATTCAGGTATCTTGCGCTGTGAGAAATGATAATAATAATAATTGATGCAATTCTCGCCACCGACAAAAGGCGATTTCAAACGATGTCACATGATACCTTCGATATCGGTATATTGAGGCTGGGAAGGTAACTTCCAATTTGGGAAGATAATGCAACTTCTACGTCTACCATTTTGGAAAATTGCTGATTTTTCTGCATTAAACATCCTTGGTTGTACTTGGTACTGCATCAAAGAAACACATAATGGTGTTATAATAGTTAGTATCTGGAAATATTTGAAATGATGTGTAGAATAAAGATGATTTTTCGATCGAGAACCTTGCAAAGTGGAACGCACCTGTGCGAAATTTCGTAACCGAAAGTAGGTATCCCGGCTCACATGACTTGTTTATGGTAAAAACTGCATAGCGCCATCTGCGGTTCTAAATCTTCTTTTATTGTCAGTTGCAAGAATCTTTATAGCGCTCGTATCCACTCTGCGGAGTGCTCAAGGCGCTTTGCATTATTATTACCCTGGCTTGAGCCCGCCGTACTAGTTCATTTTCTTTACTCTTATTTAAATAGATTATTTTGTTCAAATTTGTTTGTTGTTCAGACGATCTTAATTCTAGCTATGCTTTCCGTGTACTTGTATCCTTTGATCTTACTACTTTGTCATGTTACTTTGATTATGTCTGCGAGAAAGGAACTAAGTGTTACATTTTTAAAAATGCTTTGATCATTTCCTACAGCTGCTTGGATGGCTCAGCGAGGTCAGATGAATAATGTTGTCACTGCCCTGGATTGTATGAAGCAGGCTATCACCAGGTTTGTTGATTTAACTTGCACAACATTATCGTCCAAAATTTTTTGACTGGGAAATTGGTGGCAGCAGTGGGATTACTATCATTTAGTCTCTTTAGATTAAACAGACAGCTATGTTTCTTTCAGCTTGGCAAAGAGAACGAGAATAGAGATAAAATAGTTACCTTTGAATTGGTGGTACAAAGAGAAGTGAACTAATGATCATATGAAAATGTTTTGACAGGGAAAGTAGTGACAGCAGTGGGATTACTCTTTTTTATTTTCTCTTGGTTAGATAGACAGCTAGCTTTTTTTTACCTTGACAAAGAGAGCGAGAAGAGAGATAAAATAGTCACCTTTGAATTGGTGGTACAAAGAGAAGTGAACTAATGGTCATATGTAAATGTCTGACAGGGAATTTGATGGCAACGGTGGGATTAGTCTTCTTTATTTTCTCTCGGTTCTACAGACAGCTAGATTTCTTTGAGCTTGACGAAGAGAGCGAGAAGAGAAAAAGAGGAAGGAAAGTCACCTTTGAAACATCGAGGTGATGGTACAGAGAGAAATGAACTAAGTATCTTATGAAAATGTTTGACTGGGCAATTGGTGGCAAGAGTGGGATTACTATCATTTATTCTCTTTAGATTATACAGACAGCCAGATTTCTGTGAGTCAGACAAAGAGAGCCAGAAGAGAGATAAAATAGTTACCTTTGTGTTGGTGGTACAAAGAAAATTGAACCAATGATCATATGAGTATGTTTGACAGGGAATTGGTGGCAGCAGTGGGATTACTCTTCTTTCTTTTCTCTCGGATTTACAGACAACTAGATTTCTTTGAGCTTGACGAAGAGAGTGAGAAGAGAGTTGGAATCGTCACCTTTGAGAGCGAGGTTCAGGTGCGTGGAGACGGTAGGCAGACGCAGAGGAGCGTTTCTGATCCAATGAAGGACATGAACGGCCTCATAAACAAGGGAAAGGACCTTGCATCCAAGTTCAATATTCGTCCAGTTCGCGCTGCTGTCGGGTAGGTAGAAAAATGTATATGCAAGTGTTCACATTGAGAGATGCCATCTTTTTATGCGCTTAGAAACCTCTGTACTAAGCACCTAATAAATGTTATGTATTATCATTGATAGTGATTTTTATTAAATAAAGGCCTGAACTAATAGGAATTATTAGTAAATGAGCGATTTTGATAGGTTTTGCTGAGGCAATATTTTCAGGACTCAATATTGACTGGGTTTTAACCCTTGAAACAAACATTTAACACTTGCCTGCTTGCCTGGGACAACCAAAGTAAGCTGTTGGGCAAGTAAATGGGTTTGTCAGTTGTCCAATTGGGTAAGAAACAGTTTTATATAAGTTGTCTAAGAAGCATCGGCCAACAATTCGGGGGAAGGGAACTTTTGTATGGGCAAATGAATTTAAAATTTTGTTGCCTGACTGGGTAAGTGGTAAAAAAAAAATCATGTAGCACCCTGACATAATAGAGATGATAATTGGCAAAGTTGGAATCAAACAAACCAAATGTTCCTTCTGAAGGGTTAGAAATTCTATAGAGGGAGGTAATAAGTCCCTTGATGTCGGTTCGGGACTTATAGACTAAAAAAAAGAGTAAAATCCGTAGGTGGAAAGTTTTGTATGTTTCCGACAACAAACAACAAAAAAAAAAATTATATTAGATGGTCTATATGAAACGAATACTATTATGTGTTGTAGGTTTATCGGGCCTTATCATTTTTTTTTTCATTCTTGGTTGTTTTTTCACCAATCTGAATGTAATAACACGGGTCAGACAGCTTGATTTGATCATTGTTTCAATAACAAAATCTTGACATGTGTGATGTCTTTCAAACAGAGACTTAAAGGGAGAGGTCTCAAACCTAAAGACAGCTGGATCCACTGCCCTTGGTCCTGCTCTGAGCGTTTGTGTCGGTCTGCTTGCCAAGGAACCTGGCTCCGAGATTGTTCTCTGCACCGATGGTCAGCCCAATGTTGGCGTTGGATCTTTTGGCTTTGGTTACCATGGAGACAACACAGAAGGTGTTGATTTCTATAAGAAGGTAGGAAAATGACCCTCAGATATTATCTTCAATGCAAGAATGAATTATTGTTTTATTATCATGATGCTCCATCTATTGCTTTCTTCTGTACCTGAAAATGTTACAAACTCTTGGGAAAAAGAGTCAGACTTATTTATCCAAAATATATCCATGATACGTAAAACATGATAATAGAATGATGTATTTTTTTGTCTGTGCTTGTTAAGTTTGTTTGTCAAAGCAGATGAACGTTTTTTTCTTTTCTCAGACAACTTTATCTTTATTATCCTGTCCCTGGTAAATACAATTTTGTAAACAGTTATTGCAGGAGTATGTAGTATTCTAAAAACATGTTGTGTTTGATTGTGTGACTGACGGTAAAATTTGTAAAATACAAAAATAAATTCTCAAGCATAGGAAAGTTCAACTTTTGATAATAATAATAATTTGTAGATTCATATTGGGCAATTTCTATGTGGATATACTCAACTGCGCATTACATTTACACTATTATTACCCCGCCATAGTAGGTGCTCTTGTATTTAAAGGAATAAATTCCTGCCAGTATCCATTCATCTTACCTGGGTTGAGTGTAGCACAATTTGGATAAATTAAGGAAATTGGGTGAAATTCAAACCTACAACCTTCGGGTTTAAAGGCAGAGTCAGAACCACTACACCACCACGTCTCCACTTGAATTAATTCATGTTGAATGTGAGGTCTTAATCATGTTATCTTTGTTAGATTGGCAAGATCGCTAAGGACCAGCAGACAACGATCTCCATCATCGGTCTCCAGGGTGGCTCTAGTCTACAGATGGAGCACATCAGCAACACTGTGTCCATCACAGGGGGCAACCTCAATCTCCTCGACCCCCATGAGCTGACAAGACAAATCCGACAGATCGGCCAGGATCCTGTCATCGCTACCGACGTCGAGATCACACTCGTTCTCCATCCCATCCTCCAGTTTGATGAGTCCATGACGGAAGGGGTAGGTTGTTGAAGTTCATAAAGACTTTTTGGGAATAGGTTTAAACCTATCCTACAGCTCAATATCTCCTCATATGCTTTATTTTCTGCTCATCTAACACTCCATTTGCACATTCTCCATTCAATTTTCATCCATTTTGGTGGTGATTTTCCTCACCACTGGCATAGCGGTGAAATCTGTTGAAATTGGGCATGCTTGTTGTGCGATGAACGATTGACTATTGACAAAGAAAAATGCATCCCCACTTTAATTTCTTGCTTTCTCCCACGGATGTTGCTCCATGCAAACATCATATAAATGTATTATTATCTGTAGTCCCATTAGTAGTTCATTTTTTGTAGAAATATGAATTTGCTCGAAGTATCTTTTTATTTGATATTTTATAGTTATTTTTTAACATTCAAACCATTCAAAGTCAGAATTTAATCCATTGTTTGGAACTTCATTATGAGGTTGGACATATTGAATAAGAGTTTTGATATAGCAAGGTCATTTTGCAGGACTAAGCTTGTTGAATGCTTTTGCTTCTTTACCCTTATATAACTAGATAACTAACAAAATATTTAGTTTTAATGCCTCATGGATCTCGTTACAAGCATTTTCTGATATAATTGTTTGTTGACTACAGTGTTTTCATGGTTTGATAATCAGGTGATCCAAGATGGGAACCGCTTGACTCTGAACATGGGCAACGTCCATCGCTCCACAGATCTGACTTTCCGCTTCAAGCTTAAATCAGGCCAGAAGACGGAATCTAGGCAGGGGAAGCTCCCATTCCAGGTAATCACTGTTCAGTTATATCATTGAAATGTTCATAACTTAATATTTATTGTCCAATTTACTGAATTTTTTTTTAATCTCTTCATCTGATTTTTTTGCTTACTGTCAAAGGGAATGTTTTCTGTCCCAGACCCAGTCTCTGGATGAAATATGTCAATGGGAAACACAATCTCTGTAAAAGAATATTTGATATTTATAGTATTGTCTTTTGTATTCTAGATGTCAAGCCTGCCAGTATCTATGGAATATTTTACAACTTTAACTAAAGCAATTTCTATTTGCCCATATGATGGGTTGGAACATGTATAGATTAGCTCATTCCTTCATAACAATATGTACATTTGATGCAAAGCCCTGAATGGAAAACCCCCACGCTATATTATACTTTTGAATTTTAAGTTGCACAAGCATACTCATAATCTTGGCAGCTCACAAGACACCATACTGTTACAGCCAACAACTCGTAAAACAAACATTAACTCTAGGAGATGGAGCATTTTCATGAGTAGCCCCCACAACCTGGTATGAACTACCTCTTGAAATACGAATTCATCCTTGCTGAACACACTCAAATCGGATCTTAAAACACATCTTCTTGATACAACATTAAATTTATGATGATGATGATGCGTTGTATTTTGGCGTTTTCAATCACTCGTCCGTTGATTCAAGCCAGGCAATATTAAAGACGGTGACCTCTTTTTTCATTTCGGGAGTTTTTACTTGAATTAAAGTTTTTTAGCAGAGTAGAATATGTTAATATAGTTTCTGCACTTTGTAAGAGTGTTATCATTATTATCATAGAATGTAATGAATTATGTTAAAACTTATTTTTGCGCGTGTAGGCTCAAATTCGTTACACCAAGATGGATGGGCGTCGCTTCCTAAGGACTATCACTCACGAACGCGATACAACTTCTGACAGGACAAGCATGGAAACTGTAAGTAAATTCTCTTATCTGTTTTTGTTTTCATGTTGGAATGATGTGAATGAGATATTTTCTATTTTAAGAAAAATAAAAACATATATATGGACACCTGGTGCCAATTGCACAAAAAGGTCCTTGCTATCCTCTCCTTGTTAGGACATCGTATTTTCTTGTGTCATCCTCCTAACACAGGTACAAACGTGGATTGCACAAGAAGTTAAGATGTCTTAGCAAGAAGAGGATAGCTATGACCATTTCTTGCAATTGGCCCCAGATAGTTAACTCTATGTCTGAATTAAGCCTACACTCAAATTTGCCTTAGTCAAAATTATCTAAGTCAAACTTGTCTATTAAAAAGTTGTATAATTGCCTAAGTCTCCCAAGTCGAACAAATAGAGTACTTGGACTATATTTGGTTGGAATTGATATCAACCTTTCACATCAACAAGATTATAGAGTGCATTTTTAAAACAGTTTATGATGTTAAATGCAATTATTTTTCATGAAAAATGCATGATGGCTGCCAATCAACTGGTCAACTGTATCTGATTTCTTCAATTCTTTTTTACAGTAACTTTTAACCAAAAGTTATAAGTAACTTGATGTCAAAATTGATAAAATTTGAACTGTTTTTTTACCACGAATTGTTTATAATTTTCGTTTTGTATTTTACAGGAGATGAATGCAGCTGTAACTGGTCTGGCTACTGTTCAGGAGGCAGCCAAGATTGGAGAGAAAGGAGACAAATCAAAGGCTAGAGGTCAATTGTAAGTAAGCCAGTTAAAAAACTTCTGTAACTCAAGTTGTTTTTTTTTTGTTTGTTTTTTTGCTCTTGATTTCTGCTACTAATTACAATTATGTGCCCTATTCCTCTTTACAGTAATTTACCATCTGTTCTTATTAAGTAATCATGGAATGTATAATACACCTGATTTAGGACAAGTTCAGAAGTGAAATTGTGCAAAATGCTTGTTTTATCCGAAAGTCTGAATCTTTATTGTGTGTTAGTGTCTTCATGCATCTAACATTAACATCTTAAAGCGTTGGATAGTTTCATTATGTTGCATATGATATCAAATTTTTGAGTTGAAATCTACAAAAGATGACAATATTGTATTATTTAGTGTTTGCTTTAGTTAGAATGCGTTCCTGAATTTTAAAGTTCACTTAACAGTGAAACTTAAACCTGCTGACACATTATCAAGTGACATCCCACTTCTGACACCTTATCAGCTAATATTTTTCTGCTAACAACTTATAAACTGATAAACCACTGCTCAGACCTTATCAAATGATATGCCACTGCTGACACCTAATAAACTAATAGCCCACTGCTGACACCTTATAAACTGTTATCCCATTACTGACACCCTATAAACTGATATCCCACTGCTGACAACTCATAAACTGATATCCCACTGTTGAGAACTCATAAACTGATATCCAACTGCCGGCACCCTATAAACTGATATCCCACTGCTGAGAACTCATAAACTGATATCCCACTGCAGACACCTCATAAACCAATGTCCCACTGCTGGCATCTTATTAACTGATATTCCAATGCTGACACCTTATAAACTGATACCTCTCTGTCCTCAAGTTATGAATCAATTTCCTACTGCTGACACTTAACGAGCTGATTTCCCACTTTCAAAGCTTAATATACATTTCAATCCACCTTTTGTAAATATTATATCCTATCCAATCATTTATCCATTTGTGACAAATGAGCCTTACTTCTCACACTGTCCATAGTATTTATATTCCACTGCTTACAGTTGTTTCGGTAACACAGCATTTTGTGGAATTCCTCTATGAAAAAATTCTAAATATCGTCTTTTATTCTGGTATTCCTATATATTAGATTGGTCATACAACATTTTTAATAATTCCTCTGTGAAAAAAATTAGAAAATTGCCTTTTATTTTGGCATTCCTGTATATTTGATGGGCCATATAACATTTTGAGGAATTCCTCTATGAAAAAAAACTGTGGAAATTTATTCTCGTCCCTTCTCTTCTTTCCACTTTTTCATGTTATATTTATGCATGTTTTCATTTACTGTGATACATTTGTCACTTTTACTGTTGCAAACTTTTTGATGGCTGAATAAGTGATAATAATAATAATAATAATAAACACGTTGCTTATATAGCGCATATCACTACCAAAATTGCGTCTCTATGCGCTTAAAGAAATGAAAAGTAGGAAATTAAAGAAGCCATTCGATTGGGACAAAGTCATTTATAGTGCTTTTTGAATAGATAGGTTTTCAAGGAGGATTTGAACTTCGATATTGTGGGTGAGTTTTTTAAATGAGATGGGATATTGTTCCAGAGTGACGGAGCAGCATGAGAGAACAACCGCTCTCCATAAAACTTTGTACGCACGCTCGGGCATTGTAAGAGGTTTTTCTGAAAATAATAATTATTATGATTTTTCTGGTTTTCCTATTAGATGGGCCATGGCTAAGATGATGCAACGAAGCAATGCTTCACCCCAAGCTAACAGAGACCAGGTCGAGTCCACAGTGCAATTCCTCAACCAGGCAGCACAACTCGACAAGGTGTATTGTGGTGGTGTTAATGTAAGTATGCTTTCTTTTCTCTATTTGTTTACCCACTTAGTCAACTCCTGTCGTTTCTTAAAATCTTGGGGGTGTTTCATCAAGATTTGTCGCAGTGACAAGGAGTCATCTTCCGACAGTTCCCATAGCAACTGTCGGCGATAGTGCTTTTCATCCAATCACAATCAAGGAATTTGTCAGCGCTGACTACTTGTCTCTGCGACAAATCTTGATGAAACATCCCCCGGATGTACAGCAATCTGATTAATATTGTTTAATTTTGTTAAGTGTAGCAAGTGCAAAAGCAAATAATATAGCATGCATAAATTTTAGTGAATTCACTGAATTTCAGATCTTTTCATTCAATACTGAGCGGTTATTTTCATGTTTTGAAAAATTCTTGCACATACAAGTCTATGGATATTGTAATGAATGAAAATTTAAGTGGATTCAAATTTGCAAAATTTGTGAAAATTACAGTAGTTATAGTATGATCTGGGAGATTCAACTCTATTCCTTTAATGAAGGCACTATATTATTGTTATTATTATTATCATTCATTTATGTGGCAATTTCAACAAAGACAATGGTACAACAATCAAATTACATAAATGTACATAATGATAGTATAAATTAATTATTTAAGCATATTTCTTCATGCATTCCTCTTGATGCAATAGATGGTGCTTGGGAGAAAGAAGGCAAACTTAATTTCTGTGACCATAAATAGGTCTTCTATCCCAACCAACCATTGCACTAAAAGGACCGGTTAAAATATTACATAAAACTTGAACAGAAAAATATACAGAGCTGGACACAAGAGATGGAAAAATTATCATTGCATAGGAAACATAAAGAAATTAAGAAATTATATTATAAATGTACATTTTAGAGAAAAGGACAAGATATATAGGTACATTGCGTTTCGGTGTAAGGCTAGATGGTATGTTATTATATTTAAAATTTAAGATAATATATTGGCGAAATTGAGTATATCGTCTTTGTTTTCATGAAGTGACGGGAGCCAGAGGGTATTCTTACACGAAATGAGTTACAAATCCATTGAAACGTGTCCTTCTATAGAATTAACACATAGTTCGATAGGATGCCCGTTTGATTGGCGCTATGCAACAATACCCATTGGCTCCTGTCACTTTGTGAAAATACGGACGATATGTTAGAGAAATTGTCTAATTTATATAATTTTTTTACATTGTTTTTTTTTTTCTCTCTTCTATAGGATGATCGACTTGCTGCAGCCCAGAATAGGAGCGCCAAGCAATCACAGGCCCAATTCCAATCAGCTCAGTGCAAGACATCAAGCAATGTCTTGCAGCAGAGGAAGGGACAGGGAGCCGCATTCGCAACGCAATACTATCAGTACAAATAAACTTTCAGAGCCTTATCATACTCTTGGGATGATCCTACAGAGGTCAAAATAATTGCAAGTTGCAGTTGATCGCAAAGCATCAATCAAAACCAGTGTTTCATACATGTCTTGTAGAAAGTGCAGATAGTGCTGAAAATAAAATTGTATATTCCCATTTTCAGGTGATTTGCTGTTGATTTGCAATAAATTGCAACTTTAGAGTGATAAGACTTCTTGGGATGTTTTTCGGAGAGAGTAAAGAGGATCTTTTTTGTTAGAAAGTGCCGCAGAATTTCGTGGTCACACATAATCGCCGTAGGTTAGACGGTCTTTGCTTTAAAAATTGTCCTTATTTTGTCTACTGCTGCCCAGAATAGGAGCTCCAAGCAATCACAGGCCCAATTCCAATCAGCTCAGTGCAAGACGTCAAGCAATGTCTTGCAGCAGAGGAAAGGACAGGGAGCTGCATTCACAAAGCAAAAGTATCAATACAAATAAAACTTTCAGAGCCTTATCGTTCTATTGGGCTGTCCCTACAAAGTTCCAATCCATTTCAAGTTGCAGTTGGTCAAAACAAAAAGAATATGAAAACAACATCATACGCATGGAGGTATATTTTGTGAAGGCATGAATGAAATGTTTAGAGTAATTCTGTGTGAAGTTCAATCCCTTTGGGAAGACAGAGCCTGTCCTTTGCCAACATCCAGGAAATGTTATGAGGACATATTGTTTGTAGATGTCTGTTGTCAGAGGCCCGTATTCTGATAGCGAGGTTTAAGTTAACCCTGGTCTAAATCTGGTTTAAGTATGGGTAGCCAGAAGTGCCAAAATTTTATTTACAATGTAATGTTCTTATGTTAACTGCTCTCTTTTCCCATGCTCTAGTAATGTAGAAAGCTATTTGAGTTTTTATTCCAAGAGAGCTTTTAATACTCTGAGTGCCAAATGTGTTGGTAAATGAAACACCAACTGTTATAGATTCAGACCTCTTTTGGCTTTCCATACTTAAACCACAGATTTAAACTCTGGTTTAAGTTAAACCTGATATCGGAATACGGGCCAGAAAGTTTTAGCAGGGTAATTATATGATGAGATTAACTGATTTAATGTAAAAATTTTACAAAAATTCTATCCTTCACACATTTATGCATATTCAATTTTGAATAGCAGATTAGAAATATGTGAGTTCGTGACTTTCTTTGCATTTGTAATTAGATGACAAATACAATTGTTGATGTTTTTTCTCAGTTTCTTTTGCATCGTCTTTTAAGTAAAATCAAACATCAAATGTTTGGTTTGTTAGGTTTTTTTTTGCATAATGAATGGGTTGGTATTTTCTGCTTTCTCTGAACCAGTATTTATCCTTTCATTTGTTTTTACCTAATATTGACGCCTTATGTGTATAAAGGAAAAATTATTGGAAAACGTATTTTTAGCATTTATATCTTGATTGATGGGTAATAGATTTGCCAATTCCAAATTATAAATAGAATTTTTGATGTATCAATAAGAAATTTATCTCCATTGGGCTTTCATTGACTTAAATCTGTTCAATGGATATGATGATTGAATTTTTCTTGCATACATGTATATTAAACTCGTGTTTCGTGTTTAGATGAAGTTAAAATGTAAATCAATATGTACTATTTAGAAAGCTACCAATTTTATGAAAGTTTTGGGTATCTATACAAATGAATTTTTAAATGCTAATATCCCATTTGGGCTTTCACTTTCAGTTGCCTAAATCTGTTATATTTGAATATCGACCAAATTCTATATATCTATAACAAATTTATGAGCATTGTATCTATCTATAGAAATGTATTGTTGAGTGTTAATATTTCATTCGGGCTTTCACTGTCAGAGACCTTAAGTTTGTTAAATGTCATATGAAATGAATAGATTTCATTTATTTTATTGCCACATTGATTAGTTTTTGATAAGCTGAAGCACTAATTTGTATGATATAATTGAATAGCTGTCAACTCATTCTCAAGTATTCAGTACTAAATAAAGCCTTAGATCTGCCAGATTCCTTATCAAACACAGTGCTAAATTCTTTCTTGATAACATTTACTATATATTGCAATTAAATGTAAAATTAAAGAATATTGTTAATTATGTCATCGCCAATTTTTATGGATTTACTATAAGCAGTATCTTTTTAATGTAATATGATGAAGCGTCATGATGTAGTGGTACTGATTCCCGCCTTTCAACTAGAGGGTCGGTGGGTCGAATCCTTCCCATGACGTTTATTTCCTGCAATTTTCTTCCCGTTGTTGCACTAAACCCAGTTGATGTGATTGGGTACTGGCAGGAATCTATTCCTGTAAATGCTAGAGCACCTACTTGGCATCTACTAGTATTATGTCCGGGAAATGATGTTGTTATTGTAGTGCGCAGTTGAGTATATCCGCATATAGAAATTGCATAATATAAATCTACAAATTATTATGATTATTATTATTATTATTTTGTGTATATAGATGCAGACATAGAGCATCAACATTTTATGTACGATGATGTAAAGAATTTGGTATCATCTCATATCTGTACATTACCAATGAGATTATTCACATGTATATTTGATATGCATTTAATTTTGTAATTGCTAACTCTTTTTTTTTCTGAATTCTATGTGACTTTTTGACACATTGTTATATAAATGTGTTTATCCTTCATGAAACCTTGTTTTCTACTTTTATAAATTCCAACCAAGTTTACATAGCCTTTCATTGTACTTTCATTTTCATGAAAATATATTTTACATGGAGAAGATTTTTATATGAATTACTCAATATATTTATGAATGGTACATGGCTTGCCAGTTAATATCTGTATTTTAGATTATATTCTTTTATATTTTTATTATTCTTATTTTGTTACGAAAGTGTTGTATGAATGTGTGTATCTTTTATATGAAATATTAATTTATGATTTTAGCCTATTTTATGAATATACTTTATTTCTATTTACTTACACTTAATGTTATTTGCAATGGTACATCTCAAGAATTATAAGTGCTGCCATCATAGATTTTCTATGAGGGTGTTGTTCAAAATCAACTGTCAATCAACTGCAAATTTGCCAATTGTAACGCGCATTTTACGGTATGCGCATTTAACAAGACCCGCATTTAACAAGACGCGCATGGAACAATGATTTTGATTGGCACGTTCTGATCAACTGCAGCTTGCGATCAATTGCAGCTTTTGAACAACACCCCCTATGTTTGTTTGGGCTGACTTGAGAAATAGATTATTCAAGATATATTTATATCAATGGTATTGTGAATAAATATTGATTGCATAAGAATCATACATTTTGATTACTGAAGAGTGATTTATTTGTGTTTGATTACAATAAGAGATTGAGATTAAAGTTGACTTAGATATATATACATGGATGAATGAAGAATGTCGGGACGAATAGGGAAGAAAATTTATGAACGACAGGACGGAGAGAAAGAGTGAGAGAGAGGGGGAGAGAGGGGGGTGGGGAGTTTATTAGTGTATCTGTGTATCTCTGTGTGTGGGCGGATGTTTGTGAATATGTTTGTGAAAATTGTATAGGAGAGTGAGACAGAGAATGACAATTTAAAGCTGTACCGATGCGTGACAAAGATGTAATGGTCCTTGTTATTATACTATGCGTTTTATGCATTTGCATAGGTTGTTACAATCACTAATACATTACCGTATAGAAAAATGTACATCTTTTCGTTCATTTAATGCAAATACCACTCACTTATTAAAGGGAGATCCTACTAAAATAAGGATCCCTCTAAGCATACGATGTATTTTCAAAGTTTTTAACTTTCACTGTTTTCTTTCAGGAAAACGAAATTCAAAGTTAAAATATCGTATTTTTTCATTGTTGAATTGACGCATGAACAACTGATAAAAGAGCTTCCCCCCCC
>BQKZ01004363.1:28886-42334 GCA_036244855.1 Temnopleurus reevesii | reverse complement strand
CTCTCTCTCTCTCTCTCTCTCTCCCTCCCTCGCCTCGCTCCCTCCCTCTCTCTCTCTCTCTCCCTCTCTTTCATTATCTCCCTCTCCCCCCTCTCTCTGTCTTTCTCCCCTAAATATTAATTGAATTAAATTGCAACAAACGTGATGCATTTTAGCCCTCTCCACATCCCCGTTATCAAAAGTGTCCTGCCTCTCCTGTGCAGTATGTGAAATGAAAGCATTGTCCTTTCTTTCAAATCTCTAAAATGTTATACACAAATACATTCTGAATATAAAGTCTATAAAACAAATCCACAGGTTTCTCCATTCATTTAATTCATCTCAATCATTTCTTTAAAGTGAAACATAGGTTGTAACGAATTTGTGTTCATTTGGAACATGGGTTTAGTAGTTATTTTTCTAATACTCTTGACACACTGATACACTTAAACTCTTTTTAAAATCAACAACAAAAGTAAACATTTGCGAAAGAGAAGTGAGAAGCTGTTTTTGTTGTCCCCTTCTTCCTACTCATTGTTCTTATCCTCTTCTTCGCTTTCTCCTCCTACTTCTTCTTCTCTTTCTTCTTCTTCTTCTTCTTCTTCTTCTTCTTCTTGTTCTTCTCCTTCTTCTCCTTCTTCTTCTCCTTTTTCCTCATATTCTTTTTCTTCTTTCTTTTGTTCTTTCTTTCTTTCTTTTCTTCTTCTCTCTTCTTCTATCTTCTTCTTCTGCTACTTTTCTTTTTTTTCTTGCATTCTTGTTCTCCTTTTATATTTTCTGTTCTCGTCTATCTCATTCGTCTTCGCAAGTTATGCCCAACCGTCCGGCTGGAAGAATTCCCTTGAAAGATATTTGCATGAACAGTCAATCAAAAGTTATAATAATAGTAATAATAATAACAATTAAAAAAGTAATAACAATAATGATAACAATAATATTGTAGTAACAATAATGAGAACTAATAATGATAATAATGATAATGATAGTGATATTAATATTAATAATGATACTAACAATAACAATAATAATAATGATTTGTCTACTTTACGAAGGGTAGCCGCTTCAGTTTAGAAACTGTTCTCTCAGCGGGAAGAGTAATTATTTTTACCCAGGTTTATCGGATTCAGACAAAGTATGCACATTCTCCCCTCACTTGGGAGTATTCCAGCAAGGCGTTTCGTAGCGCACATTGAGCTGAATTGACCAAAACGATCTCTTCCAACCGTGTACGTCCCCAATCACACCTGTGTCAAGCGCAGCAAGATGTGACTGAATTTCTTACTTAATGATATTAATGCCATATAGGTGGGATTCGAACCGCGACTCTCCGATTGAAAGGCGAGAGTTAGAACCACTGCACCAAGACGCATCCAAAGTTCAAATGCCGACAATCCAAGGGAAGAAGCGCGAAAACTGCACACCGCAGAAAATACCAAGAACGAGGAAGAATAGCATCATAGAAGCAGCTTTGCTCGCCCAAGCTGGGTTAGAGACAGAACTAAGAAAAAGAAAAGAGACAAGAAAATAATTGATAATATATTTCAAAACAACCACGTTTTTGTTAATACCTTTGACCGAATTCATAGACAAGAAGAACTTGTTATTTTATTTAAAAAGCCTTTAGATTCTTTGAGAACAATAATGAAATAACTTTTTTAATGCGTACTCTAGGCAATTGCGTCTTAAACCAAATTTTGAACGTATCAAAAATGGATGTTTATATCTTGAGATATACTCTTAAAATGAGTGAGCAATATACTGTCACATAAATATTGGCAAATATCTTCCCCAACAAATGTAGGCCGTATTTTTTGGTTATCTTGGTTTAAATTGGCAAAAATATAGACGGAATAGTCGTGATTTTTAAATGAATATTTGCTTCAGTATTACGGTGTTTCCGTTGCAGATGTATGGCTGCTTTCGAAATAATTGGGTCCATGTATAGACCAGGGGCGGATCCAGGATTAACCAAGAGGGGGGCATTGAATTTATCCTCTGTCTCTAGGCTGACAAGCAACAGAAATATAAGTCTTCACTTTACGCCCCCCCCCCCCTTCTTCTTTCTCTCCAAGGGTGATATGGGAAACTTAAAAATAGTTGCTAATAATTCCTTTGATTGATGGTAGTGGCTGATATATATGAGTAACATTTGTATAATCATCTTGTCTGATACACTGCTGCATTTATTTATTTCAACTTTTATATTTGTTATGTTTTAAAGCTTTATTGATTTTCAAAGCTTTTTAACATGACACTACAACTTGTATTACTTTCCATCAAATATTTTGATGTATATCTTTATTACTTGAATTTTATCTGTTTGTATTGTGAGAAGGAAGGAAATAAATTATTTGCAAAATAATGATAATAATAATCAACGGCTTTTATATAGCGCTTATCAACTCTTCATGTGAATTCCCTAAGCTCTCTACAATTGTATCATTATTACCCTGGCTTTAGCAGTGCAGCTATTAGGCGCATAAGCCTTTTCAAGGAATAAATTCCTACCAGGTACCCATTCACCTCACCTGGCCTGGGTTGAGTGCAGCACAAAGTGGATGAATTTCTTGCTGAAGGAAATTGACGCCATTGGTGGGATTCGAACCTACGACCCTTTGTTAAAAAGCGAGAGTCAGAACCACTACACTACAGTGCCTCCACAAAAACATATATAGTCTCACCTCGGTCCGTCCATCATGATGATGGCCTTGAGATACCCATTCGACAACGAGAAGACGATCACGAGGCAAGCATAACCGATGTCGTTGTCGATCCATAGGGGTAGTGTTCGACGATCAGGGCGGTAGTTGCAGAATATGAAGATGAAGAATACGAGGCGGAAGACCACCCAAATCCACGTCCATCGAGAAAATTTCTGAGATGAAAGAGGTATGTTATCAAAATGCTTATTTCAAAATTAGTTTTTCACACGCATCCGTTGCCTTTGAGGATTTCGCAAAATGTAATATGTTTATTACACTTGAATCTAATCATAGCTCATATCTGTAAGCAACTAAAGGCATATATGAACAGAATCATGGATAATGGCGTTCTATATATCTAATGTATTATTGTTTTTTATTATTATTATAATTATCATTATCATCATTATTACAATTGGAAGTAGTAGTAGTAGTAGTAGTAGTAGTAGTAGTAGTAGTAGTAGTAGTAGTAGTAGTAGTAGTAGTGGTAGTAGTAGTAGGCGTAGTAGTAGTAGTAGTAGTAGTAGTAGTAGTAGTAGTAGTAGTAGTGGTAGTAGTCTAGTAGTAGTTGTAGTAGAAGTAGTAGCAGCAGGAGAAGTACTACTACTACTAGTAGTATTATTATTATTAGTAGTAGTATAGTAGTAGTAATAGTAGTAGTAGTAATGGTAGTAGTAGTAGTAGTAGTAGTAGTAGTAGTAGGAGTAGTAGTATAGTAGTAGGAGTAGTAGTAGTAGTAGTAGTAGTAGTAGCAGCAGCAGCAGTAGTAGTAGTAGTAGTAGTAGTAAAATGTAGACCTTTTTCGAAGCGTGTATTTCTTTAAAACCACACTCCTATTCATGCTAATGAAGTAGAGTAAAAGCTTGAAATTACACATCGGCGTATTATGAATAAGACGTTAATTTCCACTTATTTGTAAACATTATATTTATGTGACAGCTTATATATTTTTCAATGAAGCAATATGTAAGAAATTGTGTTTTTGTGAGATATGTCTTCTCCGATCATTACGCATAAACAATATATTCTAATCCCAAATGATACTTGACGACACCTTAAGCAAGAATTATATGAAGTGAATTACCCATTTGAGAGGAGGAATGGCCGGTATCAAGCTCCCTAAGAAATCGCCCAAATTGAACGTGAAGAAACAGACGAGGGGAACGAAGTAGAGATCGAGAAACTCGGACTCGTGATCGCTCGATGACGGAATCTCGACAAGGACCACGGGAAAAAGGGACAAGGTCACGAAGAAGGTCAACCAGATATTGAAGATTTGCATCTTGATCTGTGAATGGTTAAAAAGTTGCGCCACTCTCTTAATTCCGAAGACTTATATTTTAAGTCTTTGTTGAGACTTAAAATATTTAAGTCTCTTAAGACTTATTATTAAGTCCCTAAGACTTTTTAAAAATAAGTCTTTCATTGTCTTACAATTTTAAGTCCACAGAGAGTTGTTTCTATCATACATAAATCAAAAAAAGTTTTAATAATAAATCTAAAAGACTTGTTTTTTAAGTCATAATGGATTTGATTCATACAACTTTAACAGTTTTAAATCTTTAAGTCAAAGAAGAGTTTTATTTTAAAACTTAAAGTTTTGTCACTATCTCAAGCCGGCAGTGGATTTAAAGAATAAATCTTTTGGACTTAAAAATAAATCTTTGGAATTAAGAGCATAAATTGTGAATGTTGGAATGTGGAAGCTGAATTTTACATAAAAATACACGTCATCAATTCCCGTGATCGGATGAAAACTCTGATTTTTTTTTCAATATAGTCCCCATAACATACTTGTCGATGAACAGCGTTGGAAAATTGAGTGTAACGCTACGCAAACATAAGAATCATTGAAATGCTTTGAATATACTATGCTGCAGAGGTTAAAATTTAATCATTTTGATTCAAGTTTAATTTAGTAAGTTAATTTGATATTCAAAAGACGTTAGTGTAATAACGTTACCAGCTATCCGAGATGAGAAAGAATAGTCATATAGGACATATGGTTTTGTCTATTCTATTAAAAAATGCCATTGTAACTCATTTTGTCGACGTTATGATTCAAAACATGCTATGATATGAAGAGCTCTAGCTGATGCAAGTGTCACCGTGTAGAAATTTTTAAAAAATGAAATGAAATTGAAAAGAAAGTGAAAGGAAATGACATTACATACATCCCAAAATATTTGAGCCAGGTTCTTGCACGTTGCACAGCATCGACGGAGCCCACAGGTATCCCTTCCGTACATGAGACCCGAAGCCGCCCGGCTGATCTCTTCTGCTGCTTCGTTACCTCTCGCAACCTCCACGTGGTGCTTCACTATTGCCTGTATACAGAAAGAGAAATGAGACATACTGCAAAAACGCTGGTGTTAAATCTAACACCAACCTGAATCTTTATAGGACTACACCAGAAAAGTGTTGAAATAACACCAGTGTGGAATCAAATCAATATACCGTATATATCAAACACCGACTGATGTTGTTCAGGGTCTTAAACAACACTAGTGGGTATTGAAATATATTTAATTAATAGAATCTAATCTTCTTACTCTTTCCCCATTCTAAATTATACAAGAATACATTTACAGAATTCCCTTGAAGGATACCTCAGAAGATTTCCCAACACCACATAAATTGTGAGCCTTTCCAAATGCCGCACTTCACACTTTATCTCATGCTAAGAGCAGAATATATCTAGCAATAACTTTTTTTGTCCACTTTCGGTGTCTGTAATATTCATGGTGACATCTTACCATTTTGTAGAGGATGCAGTAAGTGAAGATGCAGACGAACAGAACAACGACTGCCGTGGTGAAGTAACCGACTGCGGCACTCCGATGGGTCCCACCAACTAAAGTAAATCACATTCAGATAATTTTATTTTATTTGTTTTCTTTTATTCTAGATCTAGAAATTTCTTCATTGTAGAAATGTGTAGAATTTTTTTTAGATATTGTTTATAATTTACATGTACATGTAGGTTTTATATTTTATTATGTATCTATAGCTGTGCATTTTTAACGCATGGCTATCTTGGAAAGAAGGTCAGTTGCACTGACTGAAACCACCCTACTGAAATAAATCTTGAATAAACATAGAAATGAATAAATAGATGGTTGTAGAAATAAGCATTTACATTCGTCATTTTAAAAGGCATGTTTATGGATTCGGATTAGCAAACGTTTCTTGCCATCGAACATAGTTGCACGGTATTCTTCAAATAGGCTATACAATCGAATACTTGGAACCCAGTTTGCATACATTAATTGTTGCTATGTCGGGCAAGCCTCAAACAAACGTTTGGTTGTCAAGGACAACTTTGTGTACAGAGGACGCATAATATTTGCTTTTTTGTCATGGTAAACCAACACTAGAATACATAGAGGAACCTCAGGAATGATAGTAATGATAGATAAAGAATACTACATTCATTAATTCGCCCGTTTTTTATACATTTTTATACAAGTTTACTTTTCGATTTTTCTATCTTAGTCTGATTTTTTAACATTCGTTGTACATGTATTACACAGTGCATATTCTTGTAGTTATTATTATAATTATTTTAATGAAATCTTGCTTTTACTTACTTGCTATGAATATGATTGCTGCAATGGCAACGAATGTTCCTCCAAAACCCTGAAGATAAACAAGAATAAACCAGAAAAAAAAACGTGAATTAGATTAGGTCTGTTACAATTAGGTCTCGCTATTACTTTTACACTACATTTGCTGAAACGCTTGTTTGACATGTTTATAGAATCCCCCCCCCCCCTCTCTCTCTCTCTCTCTCTGGTTATACCGCTTGAAACATTGAATCTTGTATGAATTCTCATATTACAAACTATGTTCCAACGGCTTTCTCAAGAAATGGTGTATATGGACAAACTGGTTTTTGTAATCAATGAGGGCGATATTACATGGCTAATGTAAAGTTTTCGATTATTTTGCTGGTAGCTATCAATTTCGTATATAAATTTTGAACCTGTGTTGGTTTCTCTTTGCTTGTAAGCATCTAACGTCAATTATCCTTTTATTGTTAATTTTTGTTTATTATAATTTGTAAATAAAGTTTTCATTTTAAAAGTTAAAAAAAAAAGTCTCTCTCTCTCTCTCTCTCTCTCTCTCTCTCTCTCTTTCTCTCTTTCCTTCTTTCAAGTCGAACTTTCTTATCTTGGTGAAACACCGCCCATTGTGTTTCAGGTGTTCGTAGATTTACGCACGACTCTACAACGACTGGTGACCGGGCGTGGCATTAACAAGTCATTCCCCAGGACCGAGTTGTACTCCTATAAAACAGAAACGGGTCCTGACAACTTAACAATAAAGGCGCTTTTGGATGATTTTTGTTTGTTCTCTCTCCCTCTCTCCCTCTCTCTCTCTCTCTCTCTCTCTCTCTCTCTCTCTTCGGCGTCTTCTTCTTCTTCTTCTTCTTCTTCTTCTTCCGTGTTTCTTCCTCTTGGTCTGCTCGACGATCGTTTTGAAGATATCAATGAATAAAAGAATCAAATCTTGACCGATTTACCTGTCCGACAAGGTAGCTTTGGATGTAGTTTGGTGGAAGCTTGGCTAGAAGAACGAACATGCCTGACTGGTACACAGCTGCAGAAGCTGGATGAAAATAAATATATTTAATGTAGACCTACATAAGAAAGTGGCTCTTGATCAATTTGAAGTCTTTAATCTAAAGATCGACTCACACCTTTGCGTTTTTAGCCTCCGCCTACCCAGCGTTTTTGACAATCAAAAGCGCGCAAAGACGCAGGTGGACTGACGTTCTGCGTACGCTCCTTGAGCGCAAGCTGAACGTCAGTACTCCGTCTCATCAGCGTATATTGTGCGCTCGTAGGGAGTTTTTAATTTTCTAAAAGGCCGAGTCGACGTACATAGGGTAAAAACTTAAATGTGCGAGTCGGCATTAAGATCTAGGTATAAAGCTTATTGTTCGAGGAGAATGTGACTAAACCGTTCTGTCGTCAACATAAATGAATAATATCACATAATAGCATCAAAACTTTCCAATAATGTATTACGTGAATATTTTTTTGCCAAATGATATCACAAAAACAAGTAATGGCGTATAACTTTTCCATGTCAAATTGTTGGGGTTTTTATTCTTTGTTTTGTTTTTGTCATTTTTCAGATATATTATATTCCCTCACTATATTCAGTCATCTTTGTTCAATACATACATGTACATATAGTTTATTTCAAGAACAACATACAGGTGAAAGAAGGAAAGTCGAGGCGTCCCAAAATGCAAAACTTGTAGGACCCTCGTATTAGAATTTTAGGAATAGTACATAACTCATCATTCGTATTTCTTAATAAAGTTATGTATAATACTTTATTAAGTCAAATGGTTAATTTATTCATGAATTCAAATCACTGGATTCGATTCGTGCAATATTGCCCTAACTCGTGCAATATTCCCGGTATTTCATGAAATGAAGCCATCCAATATAATTATTATTATCTTTTTACATATACCAGAAGGCTGGTCACTGCTTTGCGCAAGCGTAAAATTGAAGCCGTACAATATGGCTTAATATTGTACGGCTTAAAACTCTCATATAGATAATAATCATTTATAAAGAAGTATTATGAACTTTGACCTCACAGCCTCCTCGAGACTAGTAGAGTCGGGACCTGTCTTTTCCTGAGTCATACATTCCAATAATGTTGAATTATATTTCGTATCAATAAACATATAGTTTAGCAATCTTACCACTGAATACTACGATGGTCACCAATGTTACACCGAAAAATATGTCAGGCCCTAGAAAATTTAAAAAAATTTTATGAAATATAAAAGGTGAACTGAACCCCACACAGATATATACGAAATTGAATCAAAATGAATCCATTTTTCATTGGAATTAGTATATATTTTCTATTGTAGAATGAATCAATATAATTAAGATATGTGTTTAAAGCTAAAATATAATGATTGTTTGCATCATTATATTTAAAATATAATGATTTTTCATGCAATACACATTTTGTCAAAAGTAAATCAAATTACCAAGATCTCTTTTCAGAGAGAGCAACGAACAACCGCAACGGCATAAATTTACAACAGCAATAAAGATAGCAAGTTTCAAGAGACAATTTCCCGACGACCCCTTTCCTTTAAAGGTATTTTCAATATTATACACGCTAAACAAATCAAAATTATCACGATTAAATGAAACAGAAATGTTTAATAACTAGACTAGACTGAAAATTTGTCCCTCATTTCAATTCAATTAATTTAGAGGGTAACAACTGGAAAGCAATATATAAACTGACAAGCAATTTCTTATTAACCGAGAAGGCAATATAAAAAAATTTTTTTTCTTTTTATGTCATATATACCTTTCACATTTTTTTAATTTGTACTATGTATACATCTGCAAAAATGCAATAGACTATAATTATCTTAATTTAATCATTAAATTTCATTAACACATCTCAGTCAAAAGAGAAACTATTTGTGTTCACCTAGTGATAAATGATCACATTTCATAAAAAAGCATAACATGGAGTGTTTGTTAATTGATAAGGAAAGCACGATCCTATCTGACCTATCAACATTCAACATTTTGTATTCCATTTGCATTCTGGCCATATTTGTTGATAGCTGAATAGGCTTAGATTGACTTTATTGGAGCAAACATGAATTACTTTGTCTGCATAATACACGCAAGTGTTAAATCATTTCATTTTATTATTATTATTATTATTGCCACTTACATTTAGAAGTGTCGAAAATGGCTAGTAATGTTGTTAGGATAAAGAGAAAGAACATCAACACCAAGCCGACGAAGCACCACACTTTCGATGTTCTGTAGAGATTAAGAAGTTAAAAAAAAAAGATACAATTATCGTCCCTTATTCGAAATTTAAATGTCTGCCATTTCCAAAGAGTATGATACGGATATGTGTATGAAAATAATGTATGAATATAATTCATATTTGCGAATGTAATTGATACTGCCAAATCAAAACACAGACTACAGACTATATAATTATGCCCGGTTGGTACGTGATGTACGTGTACCGCATTTTCCTCAATTTTGATATCCTTATAAATACTTTCATTTTATTTTCCTATAAATGAATCGATATTAGCACCAAGACAGCACTAACAGAGACCAGAGAGTGTTAAAACAACAACACAATCGTGTAAAGCTATTTCCTCACATTCGTTGATAAGAACCACACCTATGACACACTTGTGACAACAGCATTTTACTTCATCAAATTATAATCTGTTGCTGCTTCTCTAACACCGAGAATTATACAAAATGCACCAAAAACCTGATCCTTTATGAAATCTAATATATAAATTCCATAGGGTACATTGCAATATGTACTCTCTAAATTCAAGCGTTCCGGAGGACAAATCTGAAAAAGGGGAATTAAAATGGGTAATTTGTGAATTCGATCGCCATTTCTAAAGAATTTTAGATTAATTATATTTTATACCTTGCAGGAAAGAAGAGCGATAGAAAGAGGAAGATGACGTAGGGTGTGAAGTTCCCGTATGCGACGTAAAGGGTGAATTTGTCTTTGTATTCCACTTCGTCGCTTACATTGGCAAACTTGTGATCTGTAAAATACTTATTAAATAAATAAACACAATAAATAATTTGTGGAATTGTCGCTCTGACAACTAGGATAAAATACAGTGACATAAATGCACATGATACAAACGTTACAAACTGCCTTACGTGCACAAAACAATCTTTCATAAAAAAAATTACAAGAATCTAGAACTATAGTCACAAATTAAAAGCATAATCATTTTAATTAGATATGTAACTAGACAGAGATTGACTTGCATTATATTTTTATACAAACATCTGGTACGATGCTGCATTTTGAATTCTTTTAAACATTACACTTGATTTTTTTTTAATGAATGTGCAGATCTACTACTAGGATTCAACGTTTAAAGAGCAAAAAGAAAAAATTTATAAAAAAAACATGATTGGAAATGTTTGTTTCTCCGAAACAAAATTAAAAACAAACTACTTCCAAGGCAACCCGTCGATGCATTGTAAAAACTCTTGACCGGAAACAGGCCATTGTATAAGCCGGGTGGCCTTTTTTGCCCCCCCCCCCCCGGATCTGATCTGCCCTTATCATTATTTTTCTTTAACTTGCAACGAGGTCCCTGTACAACTATTTCATAAACTAATCCATCCTCATTTTTTACATAATGATAATAAAAGATTGACAAAGATTATTAAAAAAGCTAAAATTACACACCACAAAAGTTCATATTCTTTTATCCGAAATTAATCCCGAGCTTTGATCGAGAACAAAAAATAAACAACAAAAAATAAAAATCATTCACCCTTTCAGCAGTGATGAAGCTATTCCACGGGTATAGTGTTCCAATTCCATGAATGAAGAATATTAACGTCACAAGCCCGAACCTAAATAGGAACAAAAATGAAAAGTTATTTCAAATGTATTCTCCGTTAAGATATTTATTCGCGATATGTTCACGAATCATAGAACATGATTTATATAATAATAGATGTGATTTATAATGCGCCGAATCCATCCTGCTGGATGCTCAAGGATAACACAATATGATAGACTTGATCCACCCCTTCCCTTTATTANTGCGTATAGCTAATTAGCATAAACTGTGATGTCATACATGGAGAACTTCTCATTCACTTTGTATTAAAATTTATTGAAAATGGATCAATATCATATTTCAAATGTGGAATCAACACCATTCTTTCTGGAATGCTTGCAGAATTGATGTGGCTATAATATATTTAACCAAAGAAACAAAACTTTCTCTACTTTTCTGGAAAAAGTGGAAAGTGTGAAATTTTGTGTACAAAGCGAATGGAGAGTTCTCCATGTTGGCAGCCACTTTGTGCCTGTACGTTTGCCAATTTAAGGAGCCCATGAGGGGTGTAAATAAAAACTTTGAAAATTCATAAGTTTTGAATGGATTGTCCGATTTTGCTCAAATTTTCACAGTTTGTTCATCTTATTTTTCTTCATTTAATGATAGCAGGTTAATGTCTGAGTGTAATTTCCCTTTAATGATGAGCTACTTGTCTTTTGTTCGAATTCATACACCCCTCACCCCCCCCTCTCTCTCTCTCTCCCTCTCTCTCTCTCCCCCCTCTTCTCACTCTACTTTGTTTTTTTTTTCGTAATCTCATTTTCATTATATTTGTCTTTATTTACCTATCATAAATCAGATTGGTTTTTATGACAACCTTACCTGTCTTTTGGAGCCGTGATTTGGCGATCTGGTTGTCTGTGTGGCGTCTCCTTGAACATCCTTGGCTTGTCATTCCTTTGCACTCGATCCATCATCAAGGAGTCCCTCGCATCCCCATCATCAGGATCATCCATTGCTCCCAGATTCTATACTCTTGAAAGATAAAAAGTGAAAATGTTCATTCGAGAAAGAGTGATTAAAGAAGTAGTGAAATATGAGTGAGAATTAATAATGGTTGTAATGATGATGAAAATGACGATGTGATGATGATGATGATGATGATGATGATGATGATGATGATGATGATGATGATAATGATGATGTTGATGGTGGTGGTGATGATGGAGATGATTATGATGATGGTGGTGATGTTGGTGATGACGGTAATGATGATGATGATGATGATGATGGTACTGACGATATTGACGATGATGATAATGATGGTGATGATTATGATGCTGATGTTAGAATGATACGACAATTACTATAAAAATCTACGTTGAAAACTGCGACGTTTGCTTATGTAATTAATAATCACACTATGATACATTTAATGAAAGAGAGTACAAAATGCAAAATTTTGATGAAGCGTTTTCAACAAATCTTCTCCAAAGTTGAATGTATTTCTCTCTAATAAGATTACTTTTGCATAATTCTATGATATTTTATTAACTTACCTTCACCATTTTCAGCTCGGTTGACAATCTTGTTCACTCTCGGATTATGTTTTGACGTGCAAGTTCATTGTCGTGATGACTAAATGCAATGCGGTCTATGACTGTTGAGTTGAAGGCCCAGTCACACAATACCATAACTACATTTCATTCAGGTTTGGGTACCTATGTGCAGAGACTAAGGGGGGGGGGGTACGCCCGGCTGATCATCATGTTTCGGTATTACCTATGCACTAAAACTCAGGGGGAACGCTTGACTAATCATGATCATCTCATTTTACGCGATAGCACTAGAAAAGTGTTTACTGGACAATTCAATGATGAATTCGAATGATTGGAATCCAACACCAACGTAAAAAGAGAGAGTTTTAAGCCGTGCAACATTATGCCATGTTGCACGGCTTCAATTTCACGCATGCGCAAAGCAGTGATTAGCCTTATGGTCTTCTACAATATTACCGGTAAGTCAAAGGCTAATGTAAAGATAATAATAATTATATTGGATGGCTTTATTTCATGAAATACCGGGAATATTGCACTCGTTAGGGCCAATATTGCCCTAACTCGTGCAATATTCCCTGGTATTCCATTCATTGCCATCCAATTATTCTAACATGTTTTATTTGTTACACAATATCATAACCATGCGCGCACGTTGGGGAGGGCTTTCGGGGTGCTAGCCCCCGGGTCAGAGCTTGGGAGCGCCAAATTTGAGGTTAAAAGGGCGCCAAATTTGCCGAAGGGGGGAGGGGGGAGCGTGGAAATAGGTGATAACCTTTTTTTTTTTTTTGCTTGTCAGCCCAGCTCAGTTCGCTAGAGGCGCCAAATCGGAGCTCAGCCCCCCCCCCCCCC